>VDFB02266679.1:0-80946 GCA_007258455.2 Sequoia sempervirens | reverse complement strand
GATTTCCATTGTTATCACAATTTTCCTATGTGAATTCATGAATAATAGGATCTCTCCATAAATAATATATCACAACACTAGAAGCTTTGGGATAAACAATTGTTCAATAGCAATATCTTCAAAACAATGTTTAAGTTGAGCTTACTTAAAAAAAAATATAACATCTATGTCAAAATATAGGAAGTCAACATGAAATTTGAAAAAGATAGTAACCCCTATAACAAATATGGTCCCTATATAATTAGTACCACTGGGCATAAACTCAATTCTTATGTAATCAATAATAAAGGATGAACATGGATATTCAAGAACACATTGAATGGACAGCATATGGTAATGGAGAAACAACCTAAGTAGCTTACATTGGTTCTTTAAGCTTTAGTTTAACAAATAAATAAAACATTTTTAATTGACAAGTCTAGAGTGCATATTAAACACTATGAACATATAGTTAAAACAGTTATGAAAGAAGCAGCCAAATTTTTTATGTGCTTCTTGATTGACCAGTCTGGAGCACATATTAGACAGTATGAATATATACTTAACACACCTATGAAAGAAGAATCCTAAGTTTTTAGCCGCTACAACGAGTGCAGCTTCATCTGGGGAGGATACTTGGTAATTGATTTCCTCTGATGTGTTTTCACCATCTGGTAAGGCACTGTGACACACAGCAAGACATCTAAAAAATTCCTGCAAATTTTATTTTAAGAAAAAAATTTAAAAATTATTATTCCAAAACTTTGCAATATACAAGTAATGCAAAAAAATCATCAATCGCTACGAGTTCTATAACTTTTCACATGTTTAGTTTACAAATAGAAGATTCTCGGAAAATATGCGTCCATTGTTTTTCTTTAAAAGGAATACAAACCAAAGAATCGCACAAACTCAATGAGTTGAATTTACATACTCTATTTGCAGAGAAACAGAAACTGAATGTTTGGGGACAAAATCATGCAGATGGTAAATAACAACAAAAATTAAAAAAGGTGTCTTTTAAAATTAAAAATAGTTACAGCTATAGTGGAACCGTTGCAAAAAATAAGACACAACAAAAATTAAAAAAGGTGTCTTTTAAAATTAAAAATAGTTACAGCTATAGCGGAACCATTGCAAAAAATAAGACCACTAATGTACATTTACATAAGCATTAACCTCTCTAAAACAATTGCCATTTTTTTAGAACAACATTCAAGGATTGAAACCAAGTCTTTTCCTCATTATGATTTGAAATCATCTTCTTGAATTGAGAGATATGCCGTACTGCAGAATTGGGTTGATGTCTTTTTGTTTGGTTCATAGACATATATGTAACTATGAATCTAATACAAAGAGATACCTTATTTCCCATAAAGGAACAGACTCATCTGTTAGTTCTTTAAAAGCATAGTTTTTGCTCTCTGGATGATCATGAATTACAAATTCTTGAATGGAAAAATAAGGAAACAGAATGAATCTTCCTATTAATTTTCTCTTTCACAAATTAAAATTTGCCAAGCCCGTAATGGTTTATGTAATGACCCCTTCTAGGAGACATCCCGATTTTTACCTGAGTGACTATTTCATTACACAAAATTGTTTAACGAATAGACTTCTATAAGGTTCTCTTTAGACTTTTGCCCGCTATTTGGCCTAAGGATGCAAATTATAAATCTTTATGATTGATTTGTATAAGGTATGCAGGCTTACATCTCAGCATATTAATTGTTTTATAAATATATGTAATAATTTGTTCCTCATACGGATTATGAATATTTATTCTCTATGGGAAGTATATATGAATGTGAGATAACATTATATCAATCTTACATCAATATAGAATATCTCATATATCATTATATATATTTTATACATCTATATATATCCATATAATCCTCACACTTATATACTTTATCATCTATCATATATAAACCATTGATATATATATATATATATATACTCCATATAGATTACTTCATTTATCATATATGTTAATCTATATATAATATATATATATATCTATTATATATCTCTTTATATATCATTGATCATATATTACTTTACATATATCTGATCAGATATATTATCATATATTACTTTACATATATCTGATCATATATATTAACTTATTCCCTTTAATCTTTCCACCCCACTCATTCTTCTCTCTATTCAGAAATATATAAGTATCTCTTTACTCATCTAAAACTGATCTATTTCTCTATATAAGTAAATTAACAATATACATATACTGATATAAACAGATTGGTGATGTACAAATAAATGTATATAATTTCTGAATCTATCCTAAATAGAAGTAAACAAGGATGCACCATAATAAATAATAAATAATCACTAATAGATATTAGTAAACAATAACTAATGGTAAATAATAACAATATACCTATTGCTTATATTTATATAATTTTCTGATTATATTACCAACAGCAGTACGCATATTTATTTATCTATCCTATAAATTCTGACTACACTACAATTGGAAAAAACAATGCGGAAGACACTCTAAATCCTACTTTCCAAAATATCATTGGAAACACATAATAATTCTATGCATACAGATCATAGCTTTTGCAGCCTACTGATCGCAACCTTTAATAACCTGGGATTCACCTGAGTGCAGTGTCTTATTCGAATCCTTATGATAACGACTCCTTTTTTTGGATGCCTTTTAGATTGCTTTTGACTTCTCTTTATATCCGATCCATGTCCTTGGGTCGTCGTCCCTTTGACCAAGGGTTTTGTCTTATTTGGGAATCGGTATGATGTTTGAGCTCTCCACACTCTTTAATATCATTATTTTGTCTTTATTCTATTTAGTGGTTAGATTATTAACAATGTTTAGTGGTTAGATTACTTTATTGTATTTTGTGATTTCGTTTGAGTGTAGATAAATATATTAATAGTATTTATAATACTCAGATTTATTATTATATATATTTATAATATTGACTTATAGATAATTATTAATATTTGTATTTATCATAATTGTCAATATAATATTATTTTATATTTATATTTTATATATTTTAATATTCATTATATTATAATTATTACAATGTTACTTACAATATTTATAATTGTAATATTGTCTTGGAATTATGAGATATCAAATGGCTAGCTATTTAATTATGCTTCTAGATGTCACAAGTTTTCGGGGACATGACAGTATATTTTAATCCTTGTGATTGTTTCAACAAAGTTGTGAATGGTAAAGTAATCTTGGTAAAGAAACAAGAATCTCATGCAAGAAATTGATATTTTTCTTACATCAACAAAAGACAGGTATTCTTTCCCTAAGGAGGTTGTACATTCAAGTTTTGTGGATTATGAGAGCGACTTGATAAGAAGGAATTTCAATTCCATGAGAGATGTTCACAAGAGAGAAAATTCAATACAAGAAATTGGAGTTTTTCTAAGGACATCAAAGAAGAATTACAGTTAGGTAAAAGTTAGATTCTTATTCTTGAAGATAGTTTGGTTCTAGAGGCACTCATTACATCAAAAATCTATGTTAAGGATTCCCTACCAAACCTTGACAGTTTTTTACAACTTGAGAGTGGGGCTTCAATGGAGGACACAATGAATCTATATTGGAGATTTGACTCATCCCCATCTACAATAGATCCCATGTATATCCATGAGGAACCATGTGTTGAGCATTCAATGGTTATCAATGAACACATGTCAGAAAGGGCTATTATCAATGAACACATGTCCCCTTCTTCAACCTAGACATTCAGGGAGGTATTATTAGCCTATTTTGTTCTTGTAGGCTAATTTGGAGAATTAAGAAGGGAACATTTTAAATTAATTAAATTAAGTGGCCTCAAGCTTTTGGCAACCTTATTTAATTAATTTTTATAAAGTGACTTAAGTTAAAAAGAAGAAATAAAATAAAGTCACTTTATGAGGCCAAAAGTTTATTATTTTGATAAAGGTGAATTTAAAATTATAATTTCTCAAAAGTTCTATCAGGAGATATAAAAGTGAAATGAAGGAGCTCATTTGAACATCTTGGACATTTTATTTCTCTCAATTGAAAGTTTGGACTGCGAAGTTCAGCTACAAGCCCTAGGGCGAAAACCCTAGAGGTATTTGGCTTTGGGAATGAAGATTTTCCACTAGTCAAATTTATCGTGGATTCACACAGGATTTCACACGGGATTCACAATTGTGCTTAAACGGAGATTGTTATTTACAATTGTCGACACCAAAATACCAAGTAAAATTTATTGAGATTTGCAGGCAAATAATAAAATTGTGTGTAGTGTATGCAAGTGGTGAAGAGACAGATTAAGTGATGTGTGTGATGTGAAAGAAGAGATTAAAAAAAATTATTATATATTTTATTATTGTCGCCTGCACCCTAGCCGTACCATTTACATATAGCAAGAGGAAGGTTTGATACACAAATTTGAAGGCGTATAAGCCTTTCCCACTCCAAGCACAACCCTTACCAAGCTGGCCGTACATCATAAAAGGGAAATAAAAAACTTAAAGAGGTTGTCGTACTAGTTGGGGAGTGTTGTTCTATCAAAAAGGAAGTTGTACAGAAGCTTAGGAGATAAAGTAATTGCCGATTGGACAATCTAAAATTTCTGTGTTCTGGGTCAGCCAATGGAATATTTTCTTTTCTTAATGTCAATTTGCTATTGTAAATTTCTGAGCATAACATACTGTAACAGCAATATTCAGGATTATAAAAAAATTATCTATAGTTTAGATATTGCAATGGATTTTTGTATTAATGAAATGTTCTCAATATTTGGAGTTGAAAATTCATTAATATGTTGATTATTTACAATATCCATCTGAAACAAATTGAAAACAATCTCAGACCAGCTTCATCCAAACTGTTTGACAAAATGTTTGTGTAGTAAATTTGTGGGATATTACAAAAATTTGGTCTGGTTATTACAGTTGTATCAAAGCAGTGTATCCTACCAGCAAGTAGAGATTCATGCAAGTTTATACTAGCAGATATTTCTTATGCAGCCAGGAGGTTCTCACAAGTATTATTTTAGACGAAGGCCAAACGATCCACCTAAACAACTGGAGATTGAAGAAGTTTCTATTAAAGATTTTTTTGGTGAAGGAGCTATAGATAATATGGGGGACAAAAGAGACAACAATGAGGATAGTACCATGCAAATTTTGAATGATCTTGCAAGAGGGAAGTAACAATTTGTACAACTAATGACATAGATGATGCAAAATATGACTACAAATCACAATAATGGAGGTAACAATGGCAACCAAAACAATGGAGAAGATAGTCATACAAACATACATGTTAACAACCACTCTTGGGTTATAGTGGAGCAACTTCTAGACCATTGATGCGTACTTTTTTCCAAAACAATGCTACAATAGGAGACAACCAGCAAGATGCAGGAGAAGGTTTTATAGATTGGTTACATGAATATGAGGCATTAGGGGTGAGTTACATGCTGCTATGTCTCTACAGGATTTTTTCCAACTCAACCTAAGGAACAAGTCTAGGAGAGATAAAGGTCCTAATAGCTAGGATCTGCAAAAGAGGTCGGGTAAGCTCTCAATTCCCACATTTAATGGTTCTAGTAAATGTACAGCTAGAGCATGGGTGCAGAAATTGGATACTTATTTCTCATTAAACCCAAAGTTCAAAATTGAGGCTATCAAGTATGCTACCTTGCACTTGGATGGGGAAGCTGACAAATGGTGGTAGCACGGATTAGTGACACAAGGACATAAATTAATTAACCCCCTATGCAGAGTTTATCCAAAAGCTTATAGATAGATTTGATAAGAAAGATCTAGAGTTGTACTTCAAGGAGTTGGCACAGCTAAAGCAAAGTGGTACCATTGATGCATAAATTGCAGATTTCCATAGAAGTGTTGCTATGGTTCCAAATGTATCAAAGCGGAGGTTGATAGTGCTCTTCATTGAGAGGTTGTTAAAACCTCTCTATGGTTGGGTTAAGGCCTTTGATCCTCCAACTCTTCAAGATGCTATTAAGAGGGCTAGGAACATGGGATTTTCTACTCCAAAGGCAAATTTTCAATCCAAATTTTCTCCATCCAAGAAAGACAAAAGACCTTTTCAAAAGGAGTGGCCTAAGAAGCCAAGCTTGTTGGATGAGGCCAAGAATGAGTTAACAAGGAAGATGCTACATTTCTCCTATAAGGAACCATGGGAACCAAGGCACAGGTGCGTAGGAAAAGGAAAAGTTCATTACATAGAAGTGGTTTCTGATAGTGAAGAGGAGATAATGGGTAATGGGTCAAATAGTGAGCAAGGTGACTCAAAGAAGGAACAAATTGATCCGAACAAGCACACTTTAGGGGGATTGAAGGGAGGCACCATTGCTACACTTTTTGGTTCTCCCAAGTATAACTCTTTCAGAGTTAGATAAGTCCTACAAAGGCAGTGAGTTACAGTCCTAATAGATAGTGGAGCAACCCACAATTTAATAGATGAGGCCTTGGTAGCTAAGAGGGGATTACAGGAAGAGGACTTTGAGGGCTTCAGCATGATGGTGGCATATGGGTTTTTCATGACTTGCACCAAGAGGATTCCCCAATTGAGCATTGCCTTGGGCAATTATATGGTGACAGATGATTTTTATGTGGTAAGCATTGTAGAAACCAATGTTGTTTCAGGAGTTCAGTGGTTGCATTCATTAAGCAAGTACTCTCAGAACTTTCAAATCATGGAGCTAAAATTCAAAGATGGAAAAAAGGTTGTTCTTCGAGGAATGTCAAATAGTGCACCTAGGATCGTTACAACTAAGAGGATGGAACATCTTTCGGCATGGTGAGGTTGCTTGGGCAGCCCAATGGTTCATTTCTTCTAAGGATCCTTTGGATAAAAAAGAGACTTATCATGTGGATATTCAATCTATTTTGGATAACCATAGTATGGTTTTCAGCGATATTCCTCCAGGTAGACCACCAGAGAGAGGATTTGAGCATGCGATGGAGCTTGAGGAGGGGACTAAGCCAATGATTACCATTCCTTACTGTCACCCAAAGAGACACAAAGAGGAGAGAGAAAAGATCATCCAAGAGCTACTAGATATGGAGCACATTAGACCCAATTGTAGTCCTTTTGCTTCTTTTGTAGTGTTGGTCAAGAAGAAGCATGGGACAATGAGACTATGCATTGATTACCAAGCACTCAACAAGAAAACAAGAAAGAACTGGTACTCAATTCTCAGAATTGACAAACTCATTGATGAACTTCATGGTGTAGTATATTTCTCTAAGATTGATCTTTGGTCTGGGTATCATCAAATTGGAGTGCGGGAGGAGGATATACATAAGACAACTTTCAAGTGCACACTATGAATTCTTGGTTATGCCTTTCGGGTTGACTAATGCTCCTACTACTTTTCAGTCTTGCATGAACCATGTGTTCAACAGACAATTGCAGAAGTTTGTGCTTGTGTTCTTTGATGACATATTGATCTCCAACAAAACTTGGGAGGACCACCTTCGGCACATCGATGAGGTGTTGGGTATTATGGAGGCTAAGGCTTTGTTTGCTAAGGCATCTAAGTGTGAGTTTAGGGTGATATAGGTACTCTATCTAGGTCATGTAATTGGTGCTAAAGGAGTTAAGTTGGATTAGAGAAGATTCAGGCTATTCTTGATTGGCCCCCGCTGAAGAATGTGTCTGAAATATTCCGAACCAATTTTTTTTCGAATTTTTACAAATTACAAGTTACAATCAATGCACCCGTTAAGGTTAGAAGATAAACCAAAACGTACTGAAGCAACTCTAACCAGTATGTACACCAGGATCCCGATGTGGGCAAGGTGTGAGCATTGGTCAGAGGATCTAAATCAAATTGCTTATGCTGTAACTCTAACCAAGAATGGCGCCGATGATGGCGAGCATATGGTCAGAGGATCTTCTACTCTAAGTGCTGAAAGGGAACTTGACACCAAGTATGTGCTACCCAATCCAGAACGGAGTGAGGGGCGACCATATGGCGGAGTGATTACAAAATTCAATGCTTGAAAAGAAATGCTAAAAGCTGGAAATACTCAACACCCAGAATGTGCTTGCTAACCCAGAGTGGGAAAGTAGCTACCATAGGGCGGAGATTTATCTATTACAACAATTACTGAAGGAAGAATGAGTATTACAAATAACGATGAAGCAATATTAAGAACAACTGATCAGTACTACTGCCAGCTTACAAAGATATTATTGCCTGCAATATCAAGACATAAGATGCTCTTCCAAATGATGCATTCAACAAGAAAGCTTCTGCAGAGTATACAAGGAAACCTCAACACCAACCCAATAAGGAAGATGCAGATTTCTCAAACTGACATAACAGATCTGCACTTTTTATCATATAACCAGCAACTTACAATCTTAAAGAAATGTTCATAACTTCCTCAAGGAATGTCCAATCGATGTGAAATAAAATGCAATGCACTCTAATGATAAAGGCGACCAAGACCAAACACTAAAACAGACCCAAATACCACAAATCTGATGTGCACGGAATTCAAGACAGCATTAAGATGGTACGGCTTCTAGAAAGGGGCGATCTGCCTTTAAAATTCAATGCTCTCATTAAAAAATCTGCAAACTAGAACATGAGGGCGCCTAGACCTAGCAATGGATATGAGCTAATACCCAGAACGATTTTTTTGTTATTTTTTGACTTATGAAATAAAACATGAATCTGTTGTATCAAATAATGCAAAATGCTGAAAACCACTAACATGCCAAATCAGATCTAATAATGCAATAAGCTGAATACAATGCACAAACTAAATGCAACTCACAAATAGACTGAATCACCACTAGTTGTTGTCTTGCAAACAAGAAGCGATGCCCGAGCTAGGAGGTCTTCATTCCTCGAAGCAGTTCCAGAGCCAAACTGGCAGCATAACGATACTGAAGACCAAAGATAATCAAATGGAAACCCAAGGCTTCTTTTTATAATTTTCTGTTGACCTTCTTGAAACCCTAACCTTCTTTTAAGAGTCAAACCCTAATCCTTCAGCAAATGGCGTCCTTTTCTTCAAGCTGCAATTTTGACTTTTAATTATTAATTTATAACCTTGGAAATGGCGTCCCACTTAAGGCTTTTAAATCAACCTTAATAAATTCAATATTAACTTAATGATGGCGCCACCCTTCAAGTCCACCTTTTAAAATAACATTAAGTTAATAGACTAGGCCAAGGTGATAAAATAACATTAAAATATAATGTTATTTAAATAGAATGAGCTTATCTCTCCGAATCTGCATTCCGAAGCTAGAAACTAAATAAACCAATTGAGTCAACTGAAGAGGAAGGTCAACTGTGCCAAGACCAACAGGTTCACTGCCCGAAATAGAATTTACTAAAAATAGTAAATTCCTGAAGATGCTCAGAATGCCAAGAAGAATATACCATTGCGAAGCTCTCTGAAAACCCAGAAAGAATTCGCTATTGAAACAACCAACTCCAAGCCAGAACATCCTTCAAAATAGGAAACCCTAATTTTACCTTCCAACTAGCCTACGGGTCTCTGGAATAGGCCAACGGTCACTGAAAAGATCAGGCTCGAGAAGGGGACATTACAGTGTCACACTTGAGAGGTTTTCTTGGATTGTGCAATTATTACAAGAGATTTGAGAAGGGATTTTCTCAACTAATTGCACCTCTCACAAACTTGACAATAAAGGGATCTTTCTCTTGGTCAGCTTCACTATAGCAAGCGTTTGATCCTCTTAATGTGGTAATGAGTACTTGTCCTTTTTTGGCTCTTCCTGATTTCTCACAACCCTTTGTGCTTGAGTGTGATACTTTAGGAGAAGGAATTGGAGTTGTGCTTATGCAGAATAAGCACCATTAGCCTATGAGAGTAGGACACTTAGGGATGTTGAGAGACACTATTCCACCTATGATAAGGAAACGCTTGCAATCATGCACGCCTTGGTCAAATCCAGACAGTACCTAGTTGGTGGGAAGTTTGTGGACTAACCACAATAGTTTGAAATATTTCCTAGGGAAAAAAGACTTGAATGAGAGGCAACAAAAGTGGGTAAGCAAATTACAGAAATATGATTTCAATATTGAGTATGTGAAGGGGAAAGGAATGTTGTAGCTAATGTCTTATCCAAGAATCTACTTTGTGCTCTATGACTAAGATTTTTGCAGATTGGAAAGCTCACATATTGATTGAGTATTCCAAGAATACCTTTACATGTGAACTAATGGATGGTAAGGTACAAGATGATTGGCACAAAGTGATTGATCATGTTATATACTATAAGGATAAAATCTATCTGGTTCTTGAATCAAAAATGAAGGGGGAAATTTTGAGAGCTATCCACAATACCCCTCTCACAAGACATCCTATTCCAAGAGTGGTATGACTTGTTAGCAGAACAAGTCAAAGCATACTTTTCCAGGGAGAGATTTTCTTGGAAGGGTCTCAAGGATAATGTCTTGTGCCATGTCAAAGAGTGTATGACTTGTTAGCAGAACAAGGCAAAGCATACTTTTCCAACTGGTTTGTTACAACCCTTGCCTATTCTTGAATAGAAGTGAGAGAGTATATCTATGGATTTCATTACAGGTCTTCCTAGAGTACAAGGCAAAGATTGCATCTTTGTGGTAGTTGACAAGTTGACCAAATATGCACATTTTTTTGCCATATATTCAAAATATAAGGCACCTCAAGTGGAAGAGTTGTTTTCAGAGAGGTGTTCAAAATTCATGGGCTTCCCAAGAACTATTTAGTGATCAGGATAGCAGATTTCCCAATTATGAGCATCAATATTCTTATATATATATATATATATATATATAAATTCCCATACCCGTACCTGTACCCGTGGAAAAAAAAATTGTCGTACCGCCACACCCATACCAGTACCCATATTTGAACCCGTACCTAAATCAGCAACTTAGGAGAAGATTAGTAAAGGAATGTGGAGTAGAGTTGTGAAAAGATATATACAGATTTAAGAAGGAAAATATATCAAAGTGATTACATCAAGATGTACAAAGAGTAACATCTATAAGAATAACCTTGGGAAGGTTATCTTATACCGACTCACATTAGAAAGAGGAGATATCGTTGAAAGGGCATGCTTGAAGCTCATAAGAAGTTTCATTTGCAAAGATTTGGTTGTTAGTTGCAAAAATTGAGATATGATGTTTGCTAGACAAATATTGGGCAATACAATTGGAATGGCACCTGTTGACGTGGTTTTTGAGACCGCACCAACACAGAATAAAGTTTCCCAACGGATACCCTATCCTCTCTTGAACAAAGTATTCAACATGCTAAGATTGCGAGTAAGATCATGCTTTCAACTCCAATGTTCCGAATACTTAGAATACCTTCAGTTGGTTTGATGTGAGTTGATGTGTTCTCACAAGGGGACTTACACAATTGTTCGATAGCTGACAACAAACAGTAGACTAAGGGATTTGCGTGTAATTCGAATGATTTGGCAAATGAGCACAAGTTTCCTAATCCTAACCGGAAATGAACTGAATTAAAAAGGGGTGTAGGGCCTAAGAAGTTAATCTTTTATCTAAGGATGGAATGTGGGATCAATCTCGACAGACTTCGACCAGACTCTGCTCAGCCTCACGTTGGACAACTTACACAAAGTCGGTGCAATCTTCAAGGGAGTGGCAAGAGGTTTTCAAATTATAACTCAACATGTAAGCACCATCAGAACGACGCATACAAACACATGAATCACAATCGAAGTTAAGTTTGTAAAGTTTTCCAGTTGACTACACAAGGTAAACCTGCCGTCAGCAAGCCGCTAGTGGTATGGATAGAAATGAAGTTGCCTCAATTAATACCACAAGTCCACAACTAACATCTACTTGCATGAAAGTGAAAACTACTTTATTTTAAGCT
This sequence comes from Sequoia sempervirens, assembly GCA_007258455.2. Taxonomy (NCBI): domain Eukaryota; kingdom Viridiplantae; phylum Streptophyta; class Pinopsida; order Cupressales; family Cupressaceae; genus Sequoia; species Sequoia sempervirens. Next base: position 69,069 of record VDFB02266679.1, on the reverse strand, counting down.
ACTTCAAGATACTACGTGAATTGGAAGGACGAGGAAGTGTCAACAACTATTCACAACAAAGAAGAATTCACCATCAATGAAAATTCTTTTATTATGAAAGCATACATGACAACTTCTTACAAAGTATCCAAGGGGAAGACTTTCCTTCCTTTTCAATCTAAACTATACTATCAACTATCTAATTGCTCTCTACTCCTTCTCTAAGCTCTGCCTCTGCCTCTAAATCTAATTTCTAATGCGATACAAATGAGGGGGACTCCCCCTTTATATAGCTAGCCAAGTCCCAAAAGACGGCTAGGGTTACAATCAATAGAGTGGCTAAAATCGTGCCACCTCAGCCCTAAACAAGATTTGCCCTAAAAACCGCCACAAAGGCAAGTGGGGTAATAAATGAGCCATAATGTCCATTATTCCTTCTAGAAGATTCCGTTTATAGACGCGTTCACACTGTCCTTGATCTTCTTTCTTGGCGTTGTTCTTTGACTTCTTCCACTTGAGGGTCTTCATCCTTCTTTTCATCTTGAGCCTTGAAAATGTTTCTTCAACACTTAGCCATTTTCTTGCAACTTTCCTCCCTTTATGTGAAACTTATAACTTGATCTTCCTCTAAAGGTTGTAATATCATCGTGCTTCACCTCTTCCAGTCATCGTGCTCCGGCTTCAACATTTCTCCTGCAAAACAAGCAAGGAGAAGAGAATTAGAATACTTCATAATATAAATTCAACTTACTTACCAGGATTCTCACACTCCAATTTCCAAGCGTTCATTGCCTTCACTAGCAAATTCTTCATGCCTTAGCCAAATTTTCAATCCATCCTCTTCAAGGGCGTATCATCTTCAACTGCATCTTCAAGAAATTCATTTCACCTGTTGGAGCTCTCGACAACTTTGATCTTATCCATCTCTGGCTCAAGAAGACTATCTTCACGAAGGATTTAAGCAAATTCACCTAGGCAACCCCTTTCAAATCCATCGTCTGGAGAATTTCACCTTGAAAACACATTTTCTTCACACTTGCCTTAGAAAATTTTCAAATTTCCCTTAGGAAAACTCATCAACCTGGTGCCCATTTAAAATCTTCATCCCAGAATCCTCGACAAGCTGTGGAAGACCTTAAAATCAACTCCTCATCGATAATCTTCGATACCCAGAAGAAAATTTTCCTCAGAACATGATGAATCCATGGGTACCCAACGAACGGGTTCATTTAATTTTTTTGAATTTTGAACCTTAGAAAATTATTTCCCTGTGAAATTTAAATTTGTTCTTTGCATCTATGAAGATTTCCTATTGCTCTGACTTGAGAAATTTTTATCAATCCTGTGGAGCTGGCATTCACTGACTTCATCTCTGGCAACTCATCTGTGCTTCAAGAAAAAATTCCACCACCCCAGAGCTCTAGGCGTATTTTCTAAGGAAGAAAATATTTTGTGCCTTAGAAAATTTTTGATCACTTTGAAAATTTTGCCTTAGGAAATTTTATATCCAACTCGATCAACTTTGCCTGCGAAAATATCAACTTCACTAAGAAAATTTTTCATAGAGGTGCCTAGCATACTTTATCTTCCACCCATCATCTTGGATTTTATTTCACACTTAGAAAAATATTTTCACTTGAAGTTCCAACGCCTTAAAAAATTTCTCATCACATCATCCTATATTTCATCACACCACCCCTGGCGCACAGCACACCTGGAGAAAAATAAAATAAAAAATGCCTAGCATTTTGTTTCACCACCTCACAAGCCTTAGAAAATTTTCTAGCACACACCACCCTTGGCGCCTAGCACTTGAGGAGGAAATTCAAATCCACGCCTAGCATTCATCACCCTTTCACCACGCCAGAAGAGAATCTTTCACCTTATTTACCACCTTTCACTCCATTCACTTACCTTTTACCACATAAACTTGGGCGCATTTGAGCTTGGCAAAAGGATGACTCTTCAACTTCACCCTTTTCGTCTTGACATGCATGCTTTTGGGCGCATTTTGCCCATAGAGGAGGATAAGTTTCTTGCCTTAGAATTTTTTATGTTTCTTGCTAGCATGTGGGCGCATTTTGGCCTAGCAGCAGGATAAAAACGTTTGACTTTTCTTTGACTAGCTTGGTGTTGGGCGCATTTCACAGGGGGTGGAGGATGAAGCATCATACTTAGAAAATTTTCCATGCTATCAACCTCCCTTGGGCGCATTTTGGCCTAGCTACAGGATGAAAAGCATTGACCTGTTTGACTTTCTCAAGATGGGCGCATTTTACCCCCTGAGCAGGATGAAACTTATACTTAGAAATTTTTAGCAACTTGCCTTCAAGGTGGGCGTATTTAGCCCAGGCAGGCGTATTTAGCCCAGGCAGGTGGATGGAGTTTTTTGACTTAGAAATTTTCTCAGCCATTTGTGCTTGAGGGCACATTTTGCTATGCCTGCAGGATAAACGTGTTGACTTTCCTTTGACTTTTTCCTCCTTGGGCGCATTTTGGTCTGTGTGAAGGACGAGCCCAACACTTAGAGAAATTTCATGACCTCCAGCTGAGATGGGCGCATTTTCAAGGAAGTGAAGGATGAAGTTCCAGACTTAGCTATTTTTCTCGCCCTCGCCAGCTTCTCATGCCCTGCTATTTATACTAAGCTCTCTGAATTTGCATCTCTGAGGCTCGGAACGACTTGAAATTTTGCGCACTGCAACCTCATAACCTTGTTGTCCTGCCAACACTGCCATTTTTAGCTGACCTGCTATTTTTAGCACATTTCTAGAGGTAGCTTACTATAAATGGTGACCTCTTGTTTTTGATAGCTCCACTGCTCCGATTGACCTGAAATTTTAATGAGGCGCTCCTCACCACGTGACCTGTCTGTCAACACTGACGCATGCACCTGATTTACTATTTTTAGCCAGTTTCCAAATTGACTTACTATAAATAGTAAGTGCTCCGTTGACTTGAAATTTTACCGAGATAGCTTGAAGGATGATGATCGCGGTGGTTTACACCGATTTTCGAAAATTCTGACTTTTGACCCCTCTTTTCAGGCTCGAAGTTGGAAACCCTAATTCGCTCTGCATGCGCATCAAAAGATCTCTGTTTGCTCTCGTTTACGTGGCATTGCGATCAGCTCGTGATTCTGAACTGCTGGGAAGCGGTGCCGGGACACACCTGCTAAAAATAGCAAGTTCCTTATTGAGTGAGTATCTCCGTTTGCATGTCACACCATCGCAAAGCTCTCGAAAAACCCATCAGGAATATCCAGACATGCAAAAGAAACCCTGACATGCAAACCCTAAAAATAGCCTCGGAAGGCTGAATTCGAAAGTTGTCGTCTCGTTTTGCATGTTATATCATCGCGAAGGTCTCGAAAAACCCAGAAGGAATATCCAGACATGCAAAGAAAAACTCTGCATCTGGACCCTAAAATTTGCCCCGGAAGCTGGACTGCTAAAAATAGTAAGTAATCTGTTTTCGCTCAAATTTTGCATATGAGTAGCCTGACATGCTCTGAATTCCGTGTGACTGTTGGAATCTCAAAAATGCTGATAAATTGCCCGTAATTTCACACTTACTAAAAATAGTAAGTACCTCAGAATTCGATGAAATTTTGCTGGAAGTCTGCTGGAAGCACACTGACAACAATGTTAAGCTCAATTTTCAATTTATTCACCTTACTCGACCTCAAACTAACCAGGAAGACTCAAACCCTAATTTCCAGACTTGGCCGAATTTTACTCGTTTAAGTTCAAAGACGGGAACGTCCCCGAAAAGCAGACCTCAGAAAAGAGACAGACGGAGAGAGAGAGGCACAAAAACCAAAGCCAAAAAGACCAGAATGGAGCAAAAATTAGGGGTCCCCATCTGAATGGGGCGATGTGTGAAAAGGTCACAACAGCACCCAAGGACAAGATATTCAAAACATACATTGAAATAGAACTACAACTTGGAAATCTTGATACATTACAGTTTGGTACAAATTATCTCAGTTGATATGGAATCTTGATTGCTTGAGGACAAGCAATTTTAGGGCATGAGGACTTATAATGTCCCATCTTCGATGGAGTCAATTAATGGTAGACATTCATTCTAGGACCATGTTCGAGCATACTGTTCTTCCATTCTAGACGATGAAAGTGATCATATTGAACATTGAAATTTGATCAAAAGTATTAATACAAATGTTGATTGATGCAAGATACTCAAATTATATTTGATATATGTGCAATTATTTCCATTTAATAGTATTATAGGTGCTTAATCAAAAGTTTGGTGGAAGCCCATAACTTGCCTCACGTGCCATCTAAGCAGCCGCCACCACTCCATGGGAGATTGGTTATTATATGATAGAAGATAAAATATTATCGAGCCATTAAGCATATGATATACGGGTCGAGTAAACATGAGTTGGTTTTAAATTATGCAAAGCTCCTTATTTGACTACACCGCTAGCCTGAGATGCCTTGACACATTGAATGGAGGCATCAAGAAATAAAGAATTAAATCGCAACATCAAAGGGAGACGACAAATTGTCATAAGCCAAATCAATATCCATCGATGAAGATACAGAGTAGTATCAATGGTGAATGACTAGTACCAGGGAGTTGAAGAGTGATCATGAGGAGTATAGTGATTACATCTTTCTTGAACAGAGCAACCAGCCTTATAGCACTTGGGACCCGGGTGTGATAGCCCCTACATATGATGAGGATCCTACATGGGATGTATTTCCCTTTGATCCTGATGATGTTCAAATCTCAGAGCAGAATGGAAGCCATGAGGATGCTGTTGAAGAAGCTAATCTTGAAGAGTTTAATGATGTTCTTGAACACAAATCTGATTTAATAAAGCATTACATCTCGTAAAAAGCAGAGCATCGATATCTGCATGCATAAAGACAGATCTAGTCGTTTGCTGTCTACTTGGCATGTCTATGAATTTTTACCAACTCATTGAATCAATAAAAAGGCTTGACTAAGGTGTGAGGTGGGAAGCTAGTTGACTTCCTTCTAGCATAGAAAGCTACAAGTATTCTTCTAAGAACCACCATTTTCAAATATATAGAAGCAAATAGGAATCTAAAGATCCAAAGTGCATAGTTCAAGTGCAGTTCTAAACCTTGACAGACAACAATCACTTTTACAGTTTGTCAAAGCTTGACTGATCCAGATCCAATTGCTGATCACTGAGCCAAATCATAGAACGTGATCTAAAGAAAATTATCTATTGTCACACATACAACTAAGCAACTCTTTCCCTTTTTGTCTATTTCAGTTTATGTCTCAATGTTTAGTCTAGATTCAGCTCTTTTATTTGTCTTATTTAATCATTAATTGTTTTATGGCATGTTTTAGTGTGGATAATTGGAAAAACTGATCTATTTCTTTTCAAAATTATTTCTAGATTCTAACCCACTATCCTTATTTTTGTATGCTTCAGACTGTAGGAAAAAAGAACGAAACTATCCAGCAAATAATAGATTAGATAGTATGTGAAACCTCAAACCTAACCCAAAGCCTTTCCTACGCACATTCCTTCCCTTGAAATCAACATGTTCCATCACCAATTGGCAACAGCCGTACATGACTCAATCCAGCCTCATTTTATTTTATTTTTTTATATTTCTAATCAGGCCTTTGCTGTTATTCATTCCATAGCAAGCCAATATTTTTTTTCATGAAGCATATGATTAAGACAATCATTTTTAGGTTGCTATAAGTCTAGGACATTGAAAAGTTGATATTTGAATTTCTCAAGAACAAACCTAGGTCTAGCGGTCATAATCAAGGAGAATTTTTTATAATATTATCTCTTTGAACTTTCTTCCCTCCTGAATCTCTAATACTATCAATCCTATTTAGTTGGTTACCAAAATAATCTAGGATACCATTTGGCTACTGTTGGTTGGAATATCCAGATATAGATTGACTAGCTTTTTCACAACAGTTGATTACTATATTTCTTAATGGGCTATATCCAAAAAGATTCATACAACAGGGGAGGTGAGATCCAGGAGGAAAGATTCAATAAGGAAATTAAATCCTTCCTATTTTCTCATTAATATGGAATGCTAAAAAGTGGAGATTAGTGTATAGTCTAATGAAGAAGCTAGTAGGTATACTCCTATAGTTAGAATTGAAAGCAACCCCAAAGTTTTCCCTAGAAGATAGATGTGTCTGAGGCCTTTTTTACAATGAACGCCCCTAAGACAAATATGAAATCTTAAGGATGATGGTCATAAGTTGGAGACCTTAATAACTGTATCGCTGGAAACATCAAAGAAATATTAAATAATTATATTGATGGACCAACTTAAGTGTCATATTAATCATATAATATGGGCCAAAACTGTAGAACATTATTTCTGTTACTGTCAAGGTTGAAAACCCAAAGGAAGCAGGGGATGAGAAAACAACAATTTAAAAGAATACAGGAGAAAGAAAAAGGAATCTAGGAGGAAGATTGTTCAGTCAAAAGCACTCCCGGAAACCATCAATCCATTAAGAGAAACCAAAGGCCTACAATGTTACATGGATCCCATCCTCAAAGAGCGTGTCTATAAATGACAAGATTTATAAGCTAAAGGTAAAAAGATAATCTGATCAAATCAGAGATTTAAAGGAATAAACAAAAGCCTTGAGAAAAGTGGTGTGCATATAAAGAGATTATTTCTCCAACATGTGATGTTGAACATAAATGATATAGGCATCATATTTGAGTAGCTTAAACTACCCTAATTAAATTTAAGGCAAGTAATAGGATAACATGAGATATGTACAATGCGAGAGTTGATGATCTCATTGAAATTTTGCTCTCAAATTTTCTCTCATTTTCAACACAAGGCACTTGGAATAATCAGCTAGAAAATCATGGCCCATCCCACAAAATGCAAACAGAGCAAATAATCCTCCTCCGAATAGTAAATCAGAACGAACAACATTAAATGGGGTTGAATGTCTTTAAAAGCAGAAAATCTCCTTATAAAGTTGCCGATAAAATAAGGCTGAAATACTTAAGAATAGTTACAATCCAGGCTACTAGTTCAATATAGACAAGAAAGCTTTTCATATTTGCGTAGACACTCAAATGTAAATCATTGAATACCTTACATACTTCTGGATTTTCCTCATTTCTCCAAGCACCTCCCATCAGCCTTTGATCGCAGAAATTGAAACCCTTCTCATAAAATTCACATTTAGGTCTGTTGACATGTAACTAAAAGTGCAGAGAATAAATTCCTGGACAAGTACAGAATTTACAAAGATTGCAATAGAGATAGTCTATGTGAAACTTCCAATCATATTAAACATGTATTCTTTATTCATGTGTCCTGATTAAACATCACTCGTTCAAAGAATTTACTATTTGGGAAAACATAACATATTTATCTTTAAGAACAATTGGAGAAAAAAAGTAATTTCCAAATTATACAACTACATGCATACCTGTTCAGAAGGTAACCTCATCCTGTGAGTATCCAATCTTTGGTTATCTGATATGCTAGATCCATATATAGTTCCACCAATTGAACACTTGCAAAACTCCATTACATTTTGAGTCAAGGTCCCAGTCTTGTCTGAGAAAATGTACTCAACCTGCACAACATATTTGGCATTACTAGCAAGCATTGCATCCAATGTACACTAAGATATATCTTAAAATAAGTTCAGCAATACTAGAGACACAAAAGAAAGGAAAATTTACCAAATCCAATCTGTTCTCAAGTTCAAGTATGAAAAAACGCACTTATTTATTCAAACATTTACTATTTCAAGCTTAAGTATCATAAGAAGCAAAAACTAAACATTAACTGAAAGCCATCACCAATAAGCTCCAATCGTGACTCCTGCAATGAAGTCACACCCGCGTCCAACTAGCTAGTATCTTGCAACTTTGAAACTAGAGCCCATCGTGAGGGTTTTTGTCCTCAAAGCTCAAGGATTCTATCTCCAATCCAATAGCACTTTGCTATCTCCCAATTGCATAAACCAAATAAGAGCATAGGGTGGGTTTATATAGAAATCAAGGCTTCAAAATTTGAAAACCATTTCCCTCCAAAAGGGACGCCCAACTCCAAGCAATATTAATTTATTTTAATTTTCATTAATCTCCTCCTTTTTGGGTGTCCAACTTAGAAAATCAAATTCTTGCCCTTGAATCACAAGTTTAATGTAGTTAGGGTTACAACTTAACAATTAAATGCTTTAAGCCGAATAATCTTGGTTTAGATCCTGTAATCATGTTAGACAATATTGGAATACAATTTTATATGGTCAAGCATATATAAGTAAAGTTTTATCTATTTAAATCTTGTAAATATCTAACTATTTCAAATAATGTAAACCACACAATATCTATAATACACATTGGAAGTTGGATCATAATGGGACTTGGATGAGGAGCATGATAGGCCCGCCCAAAGCTATCCACACCAAGCCCAAGGGCAGATATACCATCCCTCTTGGCCCTCAAGTGGCCCTCAAGTGGCGCACACAATCATACCACATGGGGTGGCCTACTTGGCGGACAACTTGTATCTGCATTCCCTACCCTTGCTGCCTTATCCATTCCTCTTATGACTGAAACTTCCTTAAATTCATCTCAACCACCAATCCATATAGAGGTTGGGGAAAAGGCTACCATAGGAGGCCCATAGACATCCTCTCCCTAAGCCCAAGGGCGGATATCACCCCCTTGGCTCCAAGTGGCGCACACAGTCATACATCATGCAGTGACATACCTAAGAAGAAGTCTAGTATCTTCTCAAACTACTGATATCTTCCCCGTTCCTCCTCATGATTGCTTGATGAGTAAAAGAAATACAAAATATATCAATAAGAAATATATCATTACATACAATAATCATGATAGAGCATACCACAATATTTATCAACACATAAGATGGCTATGTTCACAGCAGTGATTGTAATAACTACTAATTCTGCCCTTGAGTGCAGATAATTAACTCATATCTGCTCAATTGGCTTCTGTTTGATCCCTTCTAATATTCTGCAATATTTGTTGCCTGAATAATGAATGTATTTCTGAAGATGATTGCTGATTTAATATTCAGAAGATATTAATGTTTTTGTTGGTTATATCTACTGCTATACTCAGAATTATATTCCAGATTTCTTATCCTTTTTTCCATTCTATGATGTCTCTTGCAAATGATGTGACTCCCCTTTTATACCTTCCCCTTGAGAGGACAAGTCACATCCCTTCATAAATAAGACCCTTTGCCAAGAGTCATCTCGTTTCCCCAACAGAGCACTTCCTTAATTATTATTATTATTTTGTTATTTATTTTATGGTTTCCTTAACTTATGAATCTGTTCTATAAAGGCATCACTTTCTTAGTTATTACTAGCACTTTAATATATCAATCATTCCCTTAAACTTACTGCCTTTAAATGACATAATAACTGTCTTTCTGATCACTGCTCCCTTAAAATACACTAAGCGCTGCCTTGGTCTTGGTTTGATCGCTGCCCTTTTACCAATTTCAAACGCTACCTGATACTTATAATAGGTGTTGCCTTCATTAACCATATATTCATCGCTCCTCATATTCTTATATTATATAGGATTGCATGCATGGGTGTTCATCGCTGCTCTAAATACAAGTTCGGATGATCACATTTATCTTTAACAATTTGCTTTTAATATATATATATATATATATATATATATATATATTAACAATTTGCTTTTAATATATATATATATATATATATATTAAATTGCTAAACGTTTATAAATATATTATATTGTTATTTATTTTATTTCCATTTTAATGCTTGCAATTTTGGGGGCATGATAGTCCACCCCGCCCAAGATTGCTTGTCCTCAAGTAATCACAACCAAGATCCCAAATCAATCTTGTAGATTCATGTTGCTCCTTTTTGTGATGTAATTAGCTTTTGTTGTGGTACTTTGGTGTGTTCAGGAATTGAGATTTTCTAGCTAGTTACGCTCAACTTGATACTACAATGATATCCTTGGAGGGTGGTTGTTAGTATACTACTAACAAGGTTAATTCTATCCTCTAAAATATGAGGAGAATCTATTGTCTTATATGCTACTATTTCCCAATATCTCTCAACAACAAAACCAAGACTTGGAAATTGGTACGATCTGTTATTTAAGACAAGTTTTCTCTCATCTCATTATTGCAAGTATCCTAGGCTATGATACAAGTTCTTGTCACCCTTTGTTGAAATCAATGATAGAAAAATGTTTGCATCCTTCATCATGATAGATTTTGGGAGTGTTGTGAATAATGGCATTCCTTGTGCAAGCTAATTTGAGTGAAGCATCTAGGTATCCCTTACCACAGCTTGTGTAAGCCATCATTGTCTTTAGTTTTTTGTTGTAGTCAGTCGTAGTCGGCCGTAGCATAGTTGGCCGTAGTCAGCTTGTTACTTATGTTAATAAAACTATAGTTGTAGTGGGAATAATTAAATATCATGTAACTAAGTCCTGATTAGTGATAAAATGTTGTTATGAAACGTCACAATGGTTGGTTGCTCAACCACCACTAAGCGTTATATGTACTCAGTCCTTGTAGTCAGGAAGACATGATTGGATAGTGTGACATCTTTATGATTGTACGTGTTGATATTTACTAGAAATGAATAGAAGCATTCCATGTTTCAAGTATCTTATGTTTTCAGATATGTTGTTTAGTTCTATGTTTTGTGCATAATTTAGTTTACTTCCATAGTAAACTTTGATTTGCAGATATGTTTTGTTCAACGTACTACAGAAGTAAACTAGATTATGCACAGAACATAGAACAGAACAACATATCTGAAAACATAAGATACTTGAAACATGGAATGCTTCTATTCATTTCCAGTAAATATCAACATGTAGAATCATAAAGATGTAACACTATCCAATCATATCTTCCCGACTACAAGGACTCAATACATATAACGCTCATGGTGGTTGAGCAACCAACTGTCGTGGCATTTCATAACAACCTTTTATCACTAATCGGGACTTAGTTACTTGACATTTAATTATCCCCACTACAACTATAGTTTTATTAACATAAGTACCTAGCCGACTACGGCCAACTACGACCAACTACAACAAAAAACTAAAGACAATGACGGCTTATAAGTTGTTCAACCAAATGTGAGTGAGTACAATTTTCCCTAAATAAAGTATGTTTTATTTCATATAATCTCTTTAAACAATATCAATTTATCCCAAAGTTTGAAAAGTGATAACGATCCTGGGATTTGTGGGTTATGGACCCATAATGTAACTTATGTAATAATTTTGTGGTAGCTTGTTTTGACCTTTAATCATGTATGTAGAGCTACTCTAATCAAGGAAAAGGACTTAGGAGAAGAAGACCCTTCGAGGAAATGATCTACTCTAGATAGTACATATAGGAGTGAATTTGGTCCACAAGACAAAGTTCCCTAGATCAGTTTTGGAATATTTTGTGGACTTTAATGTTATTTGTTAATGAATGATAGCATTGGTCAAATATGAAGGACGATTGCTGCAAGCATCATCGTCACTCATATTTGATTCGAGTTTATATTCATATCTCTGGAAATCATTTCAAACGAATTTGTGAGTATTCATATAAAATCCGAATTATATTTGATGTTATATTTTGAATCGGAATTTATATTCTCATCCGCCACTTAGTATATATGTGTGTTATACTAATCGAATCTTTAAACTGTGTATATCTTAAACTCGCGCTTTGAAGAAACACATCCCATGATGAGACGTGTCTCTTAGAGACAGGGTTTCATCACATATTTATGGCGGAACCTTTCAAGATATGCAGATATAGAAATCAAATAATGTTCTGCATTCAGCACATTAAATATTAATAAATCTGGAAGTCACAAAACTCTGTCTTAGGATCTTGGTAGAAGTCTAGAATCTGAGAATATAGTTTGAACCCTTAGTCTCTAATTCTTGTCAGTAGATTTGTTTACATTTACATGGTATCAGAGCCACGTTGTGCAAATCCCAAACAAATCTAATATCTGTTTGCTCTAGAAAATTCGTATTTTTTCTAAAAATCAAATTTACTCACATTCTTCATAATGTCAAGTGTAATCAGATTTGAAGATCACCTTGCAGGAGCAGACAATTTCACATTATGGAAATTTAGAATCATGATGATCCTTAAGGAACATAAGTTAGACTCTCTTGTGAGAGAAAATTTGGAGGAACCTAAGTCTGAACCTGAGAAAACTCAATGGGTGGAAAACAATGAAAAGGCCATGAAAATCCTTGTAGATGCAGTTAGGGATCATATTGTGCCTATCCTAGCAAAACATGAAACTGCATACCTTATGTTCAAATCTCTTGAGAAAACTTATGAGATCAACAACACCTACAGGACTCTTGCTTTAAAAAGGCAAATCAACAATGCTTAAATAAACAAAGGAGAGTCCATTAATGCATACTTCATGAGGATTATTGAACTGAGAGATCAATTATCCACAAATGGATATCAGATTGATAGCAAAGAATTAACTCTAATTGCACTAGGAGGCCTACCAAACTCATGCGAGTCATTTGTTCAAGGAATAAGTGTGAGATCCAAACTCCCTAAGTTTGACAGGCTAAGAACTGACTGCCTTCAAGAAGAAACAAGGCTCTCCTCAAAAGAAAACAAACAGAAAAACATAGATGAAGACATTCATGTACTCAACACTTCGTCTAATAAAAGGAATAAGAAAAACTCCTACAAGAAAGGATCTTTTAAAAGAAAGAGAAATTCCAATGGAAAGGGATCCTCTAAAAAGAAAGACATCTCTCAAGTACAATGCTTTAGATGTGATCAATATGGCCACTATGCAATGAAGTACCCTGACAGATATAAGCAACAAGCATCGTTTGCCAAAGTAGGAAAGTCAAATTTAAATCATGAATCTGCAAACTTTGTGTTCTATTCAGCCTTATCTAGTCAAGTATCTAACAATATCAACAACTGGGTGATTGATAGTGGTTCTTCGAGGCACATCATAGGGTTTAGAGAACACTTAGACACTATGACTGAAGAATCTGATGAAGATGTCACAATTGGCAATGACTCTACACATCAAGTAAAAGGGGTTGGAACTTGCTCCATCACATTGAAATCTGGTCTCTCCCTCCAACTCACTGGGGTCTTATTTGTACCTGGAATAAAAAGGAGTCTTATATCCATCTCTGCCCTTGAAGACAATGGTTATAGAGTTACGTTTATGGATGGCAAAGTTCTAGCATGGCCTAAGAACTCAACAATCAAGAAAGCCCAAATCATAGGTGTGAGGCAAGGGTACCTTTACAAACTTTGCACTGAAGTCAAACAATCCCTTACCCTTGACACCTTTGAGTCAAATGAGATTTGGCATAGAAGATTAGGACACCTTCATTTCCGTGCACTACCTTCTGTAGAAAAACTTGTAACAGGCTTACCTAAGTTAAAACCATTTCATGAAGGAACTTGCAAAGGTTGTGCCTTAGGAAAGAATTCAAAGGGATCCTTTCCAAATAGTTTGAGTAAAACCCTAAATGTGTTAGAATTGGTTCACTCAAACTTATGTGGACCCATGTCTATACCCTCTAAAGCAGGATTTCTATACTATGTCATATTTGTAGATGACTTCTCTAGGAAAACCTGGATCTATTTCCTTAAGTGTAAAGAATCAATAGAAATCCTCAAAAGGTTCAAAGAGTTTAAAGCCCTCTCTGAAAACTTCTCCGGAAAGAAAATAAAAACCCTAAGAACAGCCAATGGGAAAGAATACACCTCTAAAATTTTTAAGGAATTCTACATGAGTGCTGGAATTAAGAGGGAGTTCACACTGGCTTACAACCCTCAACAAAATGGGGTTGCTGAAAGGAAAAATAGAACCATTGTAGAAGCTGCCAAAGCAATGTTGCTTGACCAAACATTGAAACCTCTTTCTAGGCTGAAGCCTCTAGGACTGCTGTCTACATCCAAAATAGATGTCCTCATTCTCATCTTGACAACAAAACTCCTAAAGAAGCCTTCACTGGCATAAAACCTGACATTAGTCACTTTAGGATTTTTGGTTGTCCTGTCTATATTCATGTGCCCAAGGAGAAGAGATTCAAGCTTGAACCTTCCGGAAAGAAAGGGATATTTATGGGATATAGTGAAACCTCCAAAGCCTACAGGATATTCATACCCGGGCAGAAACAAATTGAATTGAGCAGGGATGTTATCTTTGAAGAAGACATTGCATTCAAAAGGGCAAGAAGTTCTAGTGAGACTGAAACCTATTTCCCTAGAGTACCTGAAATAGAACTTGCTCCTGAGATTCAGAGGAAGCATCCTAAGGAAATGTCACATGAACTTCCTTCTACTTCAAATGAGAATACAGATGTCAATGGCAAAAAGAGACCACTTTGGGCCAAGAAGATGATCAAAGAAGCAGAGAATCATGCAACACCCAAAGGAACATTCAGGGAGAGCAAAAGACCCAAACGCTTCTCTAGCTATGTTGCTCTTATGAACGACATCATAAACTCCGAACCTGTCAGTGTTTCAGAAGCCTTCAGACATCAAGCATGGAAAGATGCAATGACGGAGGAATATCAGTCTATTCTAAAGAATGATGTATGGGATGTAATGCAAAATCAAGCATGCTGCTGATGGCAGTATAGAAAAACATAAAGCACGTTTTGTGGCAAGAGGTTTTTCTCAAAAGGAAGGCATTGATTATGAAGAAACATTTGCACCTGTTGCCCGTTACACATCAGTGAGAGCAGTGTTAGCCATTGCAGCAACTAAAAGTTGGAAGATCCATCAAATGGATGTGAAAACTGCCTTCCTAAATGGAACCATTGAAGAGGAAGTCTATCTGGAACAATCTGATGGTTTTGTGATACATAAACCTGACTCACATGTATGCAGACTGAAGAAAGCTCTTTATGGACTTAAACAGGCTCCCAAGGTCTGGTATGAAAGAATTGACAGCTATCTCTTGGGATTAGGATTTTCCAAGAATGAGGCCAACTCCAATCTCTACTTCAAGGTAATCAAAGGTGATATGCTAATAATTATTTTATATGTTGATGATCTGCTGATAACAGGAGAAGATCACCTCATTGCTCAAGGGAAGCAGGATCTACTTTCTAAATTTGACATAAAAGACTTGGGCATCCTACACTACTTCCTAGGTTTAAAAGTATGGCAGAAATCAGAGGGCATTATACTAAACCAAGGGAAGTATATATTGATTATTCTGAAAAGATTTGGAATGTTGGATTGTAGACCGATGTCTACACCTATGGAAACCAACCTTCACAAATTGAAAGAAGCAGCAGTAGAATCCAAGTGTGCAGATCCAACCCTTTACAGACAGATGATTGGATCCTTGATGTATCTAGTTAACACCAGACCTGATATATGCTATGCAGTGAATTTTCTCAGCCAGTTCATGTGTGAGCCAAAGGAAATTCACTTAATGGTTGTGAAACATATTTTGAGATATCTTCAAAGAACTATTGGATATGGTCTTCTTTACAAGAATGACCAACTAGATCTTCATGGGTACTCTGATTCAGATTGGGCTGGAAGTGTAACCGATCAAAAAAGCACATCAGGATGTTGCTTCAGTTTAGGATCGGCTACGATCTCCTGGATTTGCAAAAAACAATCTTCAATTGCACAGAGCTCAACAGAAGCTGAATACAATGCAGCCTCAATGGGAGCAAGAGAAGCAGTTTGGCTTCGTAAATTGCTTGTGGGACTCTTTGGTGAGCCCTTGAATCCTACAATTATTCATTGTGATAATCAGAGTTGCATCAAACTCTCTGTAAATCCTGTCTTTCATGATAGATCGAAGCACATTGAGATCCCCTATCATTATGTAAGAGATATGGTGGAAAAGAAAGTAATTCAGTTGGAGTATATCAGTACAAATGATCAAACTGCAGACATTCTCACCAAGCCTCTCTCCCGAATCAAGGTGGAGCACTTCAGGAAGAAACTTGGTATGGTTGAAATGTAATTTGTTATTTATGTTTGAAATACAAATTGTTTATAAATTGTACTAATATATAAAGATGTTTAATGTGTAAACTCTTTTGTCATGCGTGTGACTCCATGACTTTATGGGCCTACTTCCCCTATGTGCATTATTGAAAGGTGACGATCCTTCTAATAATGAACACTTGTATTTGACATTGTAAAGTGACGACTCTACAATGATTAAACTATCATGATAGATATCATGTGACTTGATATTAATGGACATGTCATGATAGTATCTCTTATTGATATCATGGGACTTGATATCATTTGTAGATCATTATGATCCTTGACAGATAATCATAGTGGATATTTATATCCATGGATATGCCATGAATTATGGTAGACATCATGTGACTTGATGTCAGTGCACATACCATAATAAAGATATGATATGAAGAATGTCATGTGACTTGACAATATTGAGAAATCATACCATGTCTTAGATATCACGTGTTAAGGTGATATCTCTAGTTATTTGATTTGAAATATCTTCCCTAGCTAAGAGGGAGTGTTAATGAATGATAGCGTCGGTCAGATATGAAGGACGATTGCTGCAAGCATCATCGTCACTCATATTTGATTTGAGTTTATCTTCATATCTCTGGAAATCATTTCAAACGAATTTGTGAGTATTCATATAAAATCCGAATTATATTTGATGTTATATTTTGAATCGGAATTTATATTCTCATCCGCCACTTAGTATATATGTGTGTTATACTAATCGAATCTTTAAACTGTGTATATCTTAAACTCGCGCTTTGAAGAAACACGTCCCATGAGTGGACGTGTCTCCACAAGTGGAGACACGTCCTCTCATGAGACGTGTCTCTTCGAGACAGGGTCTCATCACATATATATGGCGGAACCTTTCTAGATATGCAGATATAGAAATCGGATAATGTTCTGCATTCAGCACATTAAATATTAATAAATCTGGAAGTCGCAAAACTCTGTCTTAGGATCTTGGTAGAAGTCTAGAATCTGAGAATACAGTTTGAACCCTTAGTCTCTAATTCTTGTTAGTAGATTTGTTTACATTTACATTATTGTTTTCCTTTTAAGGAATTGACTATCCTAGGTCAAGATGATATCTCAGTGTCCTTATGTCTTGAAGTAAGATAATCTTAATCCATCTTTGTATCTTATTCCTAAATTTCTGTGACAGCTAGTGATGGGCACATGTGGATTTCTCTTTAAAAATCAAGTTGTATTGTTAGATTCTATCCTTCCTATGTTAAGTTGTCACAATTGATTGTTTCTTCCTTGGGAAATCTTTTGATATTTTGATTGCTTGATTTTTTGATGGGTGATGATTGCTTATTGAATGCGAATGAATTGATTCATCCCTCATATTCATTTCTTGAAGGAGTCACCACTCTTCATGGCTGCCCTTGATAGCAATAATTTACTTCCATGTTGATTGCTGGATTCATTTCCTATTCATGGTTTCTTTACAAGGAGATGATTCCCCCTTTTTATATTTTATTTTTGAGGGAGTCATAGTCTTTCATGTTTGAAGGGTCACAACTTTTCACATTTTCACACATCTTCGCTATCTTTGAGAACCTAATTTAAGTCTTGCAAAATTATTTAAGGTTCTATCCTTAATTGGATCCCTCAAATGATGGCATAGATGAAATGCTCACCCTCTTATATCACAAATTTGAGCGAGTCACCTTTTCACTTCAATAGTTGAAACTCCTCATTATTCAATTTTTGATAAGTTAATTTGTTAGTGCTTCTCAACTCAAGAAGCATTTTAGCAGAAAAAGTTTATTTAACATTTTCATAAAGCCATCATATGGAGTAATCTCGTTGAAGACGTATCCGGCATGAAGCAAACACATAGATATATGCAATACACGCAGTATACATATAAATAAACATAAGCTATGTCACCGTATTCGGCGTATCTGAAGGTTGAAATTCGATTTTAGGCGAATTTCAAGCTTTTACATTAAATTCATTTAAATTCGTCTAATTCAGCTGTACGGAAAAATCGGAGATCATTTTCATTAAAATACGTCTTTTTTAAAACCGCTTTTAGGTTTTTTGCATAGCGATTTAGGGTTTTTCAGATTTTTTTTAATAAAACGGCGGCTAATCCTGAGTCTGAAGCACAAGCAAATTGAAAGCGATGCACAAACAAAGTGAAGGCGACACACAAGGAAAGTGAAGGCGACCAAAAACGTTTGAGTGAAAGGCGATTGAAAGACATTTGAAGGCGTCTGTAACGGGCATTTCAGCGCAGCGATTTTCCACGCGATTTGTTAGTATTTGCCCTCTTCGACGCGCGACACTCCTCAGTCCTCTGCACTTGGCTCTTGGGTTCTGCAAAAACCAAGTCTCTACTCCTGCAAGCGCACCGTTTCCTCAGCCGTCACCCGTTCTGAGGTACACTTTCATTTTTTTTTCTGCATTCTTTTTTTGGCTTTTTTTTCTTACGCAGTTTGTGTTTATAATGATTTTTTTTCTGCGTTTTGTTTCTTTATTACAATGTTTTTAGTTTTCTATAATATATTTTATTATTTTTATATTTATATTAAATAATACAATTTTATAATATAAATAATAAAATACATATAAGTCTATGTATTTTATTATTTATATTATAAATCTGTATTATTTTATGTGAGTATATTTATATTAAAATATTATAAATTTATATGTATTTTGTCATTTCTTTTATAAATCTGTATTATATAATTTAAATATATTTATATTAATATAAATATATTTACATTAAATAATACAGATTTATAATGTGTTATTTAATGGAAATATATTTATATTATATTCTATAAATCTGTTCCTCTTTTATTTTATTGAAAAAAAGCATATAACTTAAATAAAACTGTATTATTTCTGTTTTATTTCTATTTTTGTTTTATTTACTGTGTTATAAATCTGTATTACATAATATAAATATATTTATATTATTTATAAATCTGTATTATATAATACAGATTTATAAATATATTTTTATTATTTATAAATCTGTATTATATAATACAGATTTATAAATAATATAAATATATTTACATTATTTATAAATCTGTATTATTAATTATATAATACTCAATATTTTTATAATACAGATTTATAAATAATATAAATATATTTACATTATGGAATACAAATTTATAATGTATTTTAAATTATTTATAATACAGATTTAGGAAATATGTTTATTAATTATTTAGATGTATTTTAAATTTATAACATTATATATTTTGTCTTTCAAACATATAGATTATGGCTCCCTAGAAATCAACCGCAGAGGCATGAAAATATATCACTCGCAATGGTACTAAACTGACATGCAACAAGTGTGAGAAACCTTTTTCTAGCGGTTTGACAAGGGCAATGGACCATTTACTTGGTATTACAAATGGCACAGGAGGAGGTGTTACAGCATGTCCTAAAGTTACCCCAGAAATGAGAGCTGCTTTGGAGAAAGAACAATCCTCTTCAATTGTAGGAAAGATGAAGAAAGCACAAAAAAAATAGAGAATTGAAAAGGATATGTCTCAATCTAGATTATCAGCATCTATTATGTCTTCCTCTTCTGGTTTATCCAAACCGGTGAGGGGATCGAAAGAGAGTGGAACATTGAAAAGCTTTTGGAAACCAGTAGAGAAACAGGACGTGGATGATGCAGTAGCTGATTTGTTTTACACAAGTGCTATTCCATTCAATGTTGGGAGAAGTCCACATTTTCGTAATGTTGTTCACAAAATTGCAGAGTTTGGCAAAGGGTATACTCCCCCAAGTTCAGAGGCTATCAGGACAACTCTTTTGCAGAGGTCAAAAGATAGAGTGACTGAGAAATTAGTTGTTGTCAAAGCCTCTTGGAGGAAAACAGGTTGCACTATATTGAGTGATGGGTGGTCAGATATATGTCAAAGGCCATTGATAAATATTTTGGTGGCTTGTCCTGAGGGTGTTGTGTTCTTAAAAGTGATTGACACCATGAACCACAAGAAAACTTCTTAGTACATTTTTCAAATATTAGAGGAAGCCATTCTTGAAGTAGGGGTGGAAAATGTGGTTCAAGTGGTAACTGATAGTGCAGCAAATTGTGTGGGAGTTGGGAAGCTGATTACAAAGAAGTACCCACAAATATATTGGAGCCCATGTGCAGCCCATTGTCTCGATTTGTTGCTTCATGACTTGGCTGAATTCCCATGGGTACATGAAGCTATTCACAGAGGGAGAGCAATTGCAAATTTCATAAGGAATCATTGTCTCACATTAAATCTTTATAGGCAGCATGCATCCAGAGAGTTGTTGAGGCCTTGTGAAACAAGATTTGCTTCATTTTATATCACTTTGAAAAGAGTGGTTGAAGAAAAAGCAGCTTTGAGGTCTATTATTTGTTCTAATGAGTGGGAACGTTCAGTGCTTTCTAAAGGTCCTAAGGGGAAGAACATAGAGCAAATCATTCTAAATAGCAATTTCCGGGAAAGTGCAGCAAAGGTTTTACTTATATGTGAACCAATTGTTGCCGTGCTTCGTATGGTTGATGGTGACACTCCTTGCCTTGGCATGCTTTATGAAAGCATGGACCATTGTAAGGAAGCTATTCAAAAGGCACTCAATAATGTAGAAGCAGAATATATGGAGATATGGGAGGTAGTTGATTGCAGATGGAAAATGATGCACACACCTTTACATGCAGCAGCTTGCTTTTTGGACCCTAAATTATTTTCTATTGATAGAGAAGGTGACATTGAAATTATGGCAAGGCTTTTAGAAGCTGTTGAAAAATATGAATCAAATCAAACAATTGCAGCACCAATCAGAAGTCAATTTTGGGTCTACAAGAGAGGAGAAGGGATGTTTGGAATGTCAGCAGCCAAATATGACACAACACATGTACCTGGGTATACATGGTGGATGACCTATGGAGCACAAACTCCTGAGCTACAAAGGTTTACTATTCGAGTTTTGAGTCAGGGAGCAAGTTCATCAGCTTGTGAGAGGAACTGGAGTTGCTTTGACCACATCCATTCCAAAAAGAGGAATAAATTGTTGTCTGGAAAGTTGGGAGATCTTGTCTATGTTCGCAGCAATTTAAAATTGCTCATGAACAAATCAGCAAAGGACTCTTCCACACAACAAATTCTTGAAGACATAGCAGCACCAGTTGCAAATGAGCCTGACTTTGCAGATGATGAATTGAGTAGTGATACAGATGATGATGATTTAGCATCTCAGCCAAGTGCTCTTGATGACTTGGAGCTTTTTTGAAGTTCTGAAGTCTTTATTGTTATTGTACCTTTTTCAAAAAAGAACATCTTCGCAATTGTAATTTCACATGTTTCTTATGGTTTATATTTTATAAATGTGTCATCTTTTTGTAATGATTCAAATCTATTTATCAATGTTAAACTATTTAGACAATTGTATGGAGATATTACTTATATTTATAAAAAAAAATTAAAAAATTACATAAGGCGAATTTGTAATGTCCCCTTCCAGTTGACATCTCTCAGTTCTTGAGATTAGCCTATTATGTGACCCTCATAGGCTGATAGGGTGGATAGAGGGTCTTGTCGAGGCTTGGCTTGGCTTCAGTTGGCAGAATCATTTAGCTTGGCTTTCGTTCGGAGTCGTTTGGACATCATTTGCTTGACTTACTATTTTTAGTAAGTAGAGTCACTCAGCAAAGCACCCCTGCTGTTTTTAGCAGTATAGTTTGGTCGTATGTTGATTCAGTCACTAATCATCTGGCTTCAGACGGTTCGTCATTTGGACCTATTTTGAGAGAGATATTAATATTTGTTTGCTAAAATAAATATTAATTAATTAAAGGCTTATATTATAAAGTTATAATATATTTAAATATTATAACTTAAGTGACTTAAAGGAAGGGGTCGATCAACATAAAGAAGGGGCCACTTTTCAATTATTAATTATAATTAAAAGTGCATGCAAACTATGGAAATATTAAAAGTGAAAATTCAACTTCATTTAAATGATGCTTTTTTGGAGAGAAGTCGACCCTCTTGAAGAATATAAGATTTTCATTGTCAAGAAACATCATTATGTTATGAAAATCGACTTTGATCAATTCTTCCTTCAGAGAACGGAGCCAAGGGTTTCAATTGTCTTTTTGTATTGGAGAACGAGCCATCTTCAGTGTCTGCAGTTCAGAGGCTGTGAAATATCAGCTGATCTATTGCTTATCAGAGAGATAGCTTCATCCAGAAATTGTCATAGAGCTTATTCAGGAGTTACATCTTCAGAGTTTGGATCCCGGAGTTATCAAACAGAGAGATATTCTTGGGCGGCTGATTTTAGCTAACACCTAGCATCATTCCAAGGCCGTACGGATCTCCTCATTGCTGTTGTTGAGTCGTACCTTGCTGCTGCTAGGCCGTACCTTCAAGTATAGGGCCGTACTTTTCACATAAGGCCAAATGCCTCTCCTTTTGGCATTCTGACTTCACCAGCAGGGGCGCATATTCCTCTGGCTTCATTTGCAAACATCTGGCGGAGGGAGAAGTTGATATCTATGATGGTCGTACCATTTCATCAGCATCACACGCGGCTGCAATGATCAGGTTTTCAACCAAAAATGTTGTTGCTTTTTAATTTGCATGTTATCCGATCTTAGTTGTATTTAGTCTAGAAGATCATTGAACATTCTGGCTTCAATATATCGAGTAAATTCCATCATTTCTAGAATTGTAATATTTTATTTAATTTTTACAAACAATTTCTTTCAAAATCGCATTTCATCTGTTTATGCAAAAAACCACAAAAAATTCAAACACTCAAAAACAAGCAAAAACAAGCAGTTTCAAAAACAGTGAGAATAGGGGTTTCTACAGTGGTATCAGAGCCGTTTCCTGCCAGCCTGAGGGTTTGGGATTCATACGCAGCCACAGGAGGTTGGGCCTCACAGATATTACACTCGCAGGAGAGCTTTGATTGACAGGGAATAGGGAGTGAACAAGCAACCAGGTACCATGGCTGACAAAATAGAGATTCCTCCAAATCCTAGGGATGATGATGCAGAGGTCTTACATACTCTTAGAGATCTTCGGACAGGCCAACAACAGGTAACTGATGTATTGCAGCAGTTAACCATGGTAATACATAGGATTGGTTCACCTAGGAGACCATCACCACAACGTGATGAGGCCAGGAGTGATGCAGGTTCACGGAGGATACCCAGGACTGTGTCACGGACAGTAGATAGGCCTACCCGTCCGACTTTTGTGAAACAGGAGACCAATGGGCCTATGGTAGATGAAGAGCCTGAGGCAGTGTTTGCTGATATTCTTATGGCAGCGAACGACGAGTGGGAGTTATTGACCCCAGAGGTCAGAGAGAGGATTACTTTTGACAGGTTTATCACACAGAGGCGAGAGCATTACAGGAACAGGCCGGATAGGAGGCCTAGGCATCAGAATGGTGACCTGAAGCACGCCATAAACAAGCTCACATTAGCTATGTTTGACGGCAGTGGTAAGGTTACAGCTCAGACTTGGATCAGTAAGTTGGATACCTTCCTTACATTGTGTCCCATGGCAAAGGAGGACGCTATCAGATATGCTACCTTGCACCTTGAGGGAGCAACTTATGACTGGTGGCATCATGGGATGGTGACACTTCAGCACGATCGTATCACCACTTACCAGGAGTTCGTAGACAGATTGGTGGAACAATTCGACAAGAAGGATCCTGAGTCTTACTTCAGAGACTTGGCCCAGTTGAGACAGGTTGGTAGTTTGGAGGCTTACATAGGAGACTTCCAGCGGTTGTCCGTGATGGTTCCCAACATATCAGAGAGGTGTTTAGTTGTGCTATTTGTGGAGGGATTGTTGGAACCACTAAGAGGTTGGATCAAGGCATTTGATCCTCTTTCACTACAGGAAGCTATGAAGAAGGCACGCAGCATGGAACTTGCAGCACCATCTAGCAAGTTCAACTCCAGAAATACTACTTCCTTCAGGGACAATAAGGGATTTAATAAGAATAAGGAGAGATCTGATTTTAAGAGTGACTCAAAGGGTAAATCAGCAGCACCCTTGGATCGTGAGACTCTTAATGATTTGTGCAGGAAGAAGCTTTGCTTCTACTGCAAAGGTCCCTATGACGCTAACCACGATTTTCCTTTGCGGCCTAAGGGTAAGGCCAATAGAGTTATGTGGGCCTATTATGAGGATTCGGAATTTGAGAATTCCGAACAGCAGGAGAGTTCCGAGGAGTCAGAATCAGAGGCTTCAGAGCCTAAGGCAGAGGCAAAGTCAGAGCTCCAAATCCAGGAGGCACGGTTGTCTAGCATTCAGCAAGAGGGATCTTTTAGACTTCGTGGAGTTTTGGCGGGTCAAAAGGTTATCACCCTTCTAGACACAGAAGCCACCCACAATTTTATTGATGCTAGATTTGTGGAGAAGCGTGGACTCATAATCGAGGGATTTGAGGGCATTTGGGTTAAGGTGGCTGATGGTTACACTCTCAGATGTGACCGTATGATTAAGGATCTCCCTTTGCGCTTGAATAATTATGAATTCAAGGCTGATTATTATGTAGTGAATATGGGAGATATTGATTTAGTTTTGGGCATAAAGTGGCTTCATTCCCTTGAGGAAGTCACACTTCGTCTCAAAGATATGGAGATTCGGTTTGATGTGGATGGAAAGACTCATATTCTGAAGGCCATCTGAGACAATAACGTCAGGACCATTACTTTCCGACAGATGGAGAGACTTATGCGTCATGACATGGTTGAGTGGGCTGCCGAGTGCACTTTGACACCTATACAGGAGGGGCAGCATAAGACCGAGTATGATCTTGACATTCAGCAGTTGAGAGTTAAGCATGGGAAGGTTTTCAGTGACATTCCACCATGGAGACCTCCAGACAGGGGTATTGAGCACATCATAGAGCTTGAGGAGGGCGCTAAGCCCGTCATGATTACTCCTTACAGGCATCCGAAGTGGCTTAAGGATGAGATAGAGAAGACTATCAAAGAGCTGCTTGCTATGGGTCACATTCGACCAAGTAAATCACCATTTGCTTCTTCAGTGGTTCTAGTGAAGAAGAAAGATGGTACACTCCGTATGTGCATTGATTACAGAGTCTTGAACAAGAGGACCATCAAAAACAGGTATCCCATACCCCGTATAGATGAGCTTATTGATGAGCTCCATGGTGCTTGTTACTTCTCAAAGATAGACTTGAGGTCAGGATATCACCAGATTAGAGTCCGTGAGCAGGATGTTGAGAAGACTGCTTTCCGTTGCCATTGTGGACACTTCGAGTTTGTGGTGATGCCATTTGGGCTAACCAATGCTCGAACGACATTCCAGTCCACCATGAACAGGGTCTTCCATTCACATCTGAGGAGATATGCACTTGTCTTCTTCGATGATATTCTGATCTACAGCAAGATTTGGCAGGAGCATTTGGCTCATTTGGATACAGTACTCAGCATTTTGGAGAGGGAGTCCTTGTACGCCAAAGAATCCAAGTGTGATTTAGGGATGAATGAGTTCTTATACTTAGGTCATATCATCAGTGCAGGGGGAGTGCGGATGGATCGTGAGAAGATCCGTGCTATCATAGATTGGCCTACTCCAGCGAACCTTACACAGTTGTGAGAATTTATTGGGTTATGCGGTTTCTATCGTAGATTTGTCAATGGTTATTCACGCCATGCAGCACCTATGACGGATTTGTTGAAAAAGGGTGCATTCTTTTGGACTCCTGAGGCATAGGAGTGTTTCGTGAAGTTCAAGGAGCTGATGACTACGTGTCTAGTGTTAGGACTGCCAGATTTTACGAAGCCTTTTGAGCTTCAGTGTGATGCTTCTGGTGAGGGCATTGGGGCGGTGCTTATGCAAGACAAGCACCCGATTGTTTATGAAAGCAGAAAACTCAGAGGACCAGAGAGGCTTTACAGTATTTATGATAAGGAAATGCTGGCCATAATGCATGCCTTGGCCAAATTCAGGCAATATCTCGTGGGCAGTAAGTTTTGTATTAAAACTGATCACAATAGTTTGAGGAATTTCCTAGGGCACCGAGATTTAAATGACCGTCAGCAGAAGTGGGTGAGTAAGTTACAAGCATATGACTTTGATATCACCTACATCAAAGGTACCCAGAATGTTGTTGCTGACGCTCTCTCACGCCGGCCTTATCTGAGTTCTATGGTACATATTGCAGAGCACTGGAGGCATTTGATTGTGGCAAAATATGCCAAGGATACTTGGGCATCTGGTATTGTTGAGGGAACTATGGTGGACACCAGGTACACGCTTGTGAATGACTTGATCATTTACAAGAACAGGATTTTCTTAATCCTAGAATCAGAGATGAAGAACACCATTACGCGAGCCTTTCATGATATACCTACAGCAGGGCATCCCGGGTACTTCAAAACATACAGATAGATTCAAGAAAGGTTTACATAGAAGGGTCTTAAGGCAGATGTTCTTCAGTATGTGCGTGAGTGTCCTGTTTGTCAGCAGAACAAGCAGGAGAACACGTATCCGGCAGGATTATTGCAGTCACTTCCGATTCCTAATAGGAAGTGGGAATGCCTGTTGATGGATTTTATTACGGGCTTGCCTAAAGCCCAGGGACGTGATTGCATATATGTAGTTGTGGATCGGTTGATGAAGTATGCCCACTTCTTTCCGATCACCACCACTTACACAGCTACACAGGTAGCAGAGGTTTTCTTCCGTGAGGTTTTCAAATTACATGGGTTGCCTCGGAGCATAGTTAGCGATAGGGATAGTCAGTTCCTGAGTCACTTCTGGCAGGAGGTGTTCAGACTTTGTGGGACCGAGCTTACACTGAGCACCAGTTACCACCCGCAGACTGATGGTCAAACGGAAATAGTGAACAAATGGGTGGAAGGCTACCTCAGGAATTACATTGCAGGGCAGCAAAATGCATGGGTCAAGTGGATATATTTATGTGAGTATTGTTACAATACTACTTTTCACATGACCATTCAGATGTCCCCCTTCATGGCGTTGTATGGTTATGAGGCGCCTAGTTTTCTGAATTTGCTACTGAGTGACAGTAGAGTGCCTAGTGCTGGAGATTTATTGCAGGAGAGTCAGAACACTATGAGGGCTCTTAAGGAAAATATTGCTAAGGCACAAAATCAGCAGAAGCAGTATGCAGATCAGAAGAGGACAGAGAGATCTTTTGAGCTAGGAGACATGGTATATCTCATGCTGCAGCCCTACCGTCAGTCTACTCTTAGGAAGAGTGGATCGGAGAAGCTTAAGCCGCGGTATTATGGTCCTTTATGGATTTTGAGGCGTGTTGGAGAGGTGGCTTATGAGCTAGAGCTTCCAGTGGATAGTAAGGTCCACAATGTTTTTCATGTGTCACGTCTCAAGAAGGCGTTGGGACACCGTGTGGTACCTTCAGCAGTATTACCTCCCTTAGATGATGAGGGAAAGTTGATCTTAATTCCTGAGTCGATCCTAGAATACAAAGAGAGACAGTTGCGCAGCAGGACTATCAGGGAATACTTGGGTGAAATGGAGAGATTTACCAGTGGAGGATGCTATGTGGGAGAGTGAGGAGATTCTGCAGCATCCGGAGTTGAGATTGCTTGAGGACAAGCAATTTTCAATAGGGGCGGACTATAATGTCCCCTTCCAGTTGACATCTCTCAGTTCTTGAGATTAGCCTATTATGTGACCCTCGTAGGCTGATAGGGTGGATAGAGGGTCTAGTCGAGGCTTGGCTTGGCTTCAATTAGCAGAATCATTTAGCTTGGCTTTCGTTTGGAGTCGTTTGGACATCATTTGCTTGACTTACTATTTTTAGTAAGTAGAGTCACTCAGCAGAGCACCCCTGCTATTTTTAGCAGTATAGTTTGGTCGTATGTTGATTCAGTCACTAATCATCTGGCTTCAAACGGTTCGTCATTTGGACCTGTTTTGAGAGAGATATTAATATTTGTTTGCTAAAATAAATATTAATTAATTAAAGGCTTATATTATAAAGTTATAATATATTTAATTATTATAACTTAAGTGACTTAAAGTAAGGGGTCCACCAACATAAAGAAGGGGCCACTTTTCAATTATTAATTATAATTAAAAGTGCGTGCAAACTATGGAAATATTAAAAGTGAAAATTCAACTTCATTTAAATGATGCTTTTTTGGAGAGAAGTCGACCCTCTTGAAGAATATAAGATTTTCATTGTCAAGAAACATCATTATGTTATGAAAATCGACTTTGATCAATTCTTCCTTCAGAGAACGGAGCCAACGGTTTCAGTTGTCTTTTTGCATTGGAGAACGAGCCATCTTCAATGTCTGCAGTTCAGAGGCTGTAAAATATCAGCTGATCTATTGCTTATCAGAGAGATAGCTTCATCCAGAAGTTGTCATAGAGCTTATTCAGGAGTTACATCTTTAGAGTTTGGATCCCGGAGTTATCAAACAAAGAGATATTCTTGGGCGGCTGATTTTAGCTCACACCTGGCATCATTCCAAGGCCGTACGGATCTCCTCATTGCTGTTGCTGAGCCGTACCTTGCTGCTGCTGGGCCGTACCTTCAAGTACAGGGCCGTACTTTTCACATAAGGCCAAACGCCTCTCCTTTTGGCATTCTGACTTCACCAGCAGGGGCGCATATTCCTCTGGCTTCATTTGCAAACATCTGGCGGAGGGAGAAGTTGATATCTATGATGGTCGTACCATTTCATTAGCATCACAGGCAGCTGCAATGATCAAGTTTTCAACCAAAAATGTTGTTGCTTTTTAATTTGTATGTTATCCGATCTTAGTTGTATTCAGTCTAGAAGATCATTGAACATTCTGGCATCAATATATCAAGTAAATTCCATCATTTCTAGAATTGTAATATTTTATTTAATTTTTACAAGTAATTTCTTTCAAAATCGCATTTCATCTGTTTATGCAAAAAACCACAAAAAATTCAAAACACTCAAAAACAAGCAATTTCAGAAACAATGAGAATAGGGGTTTCTACAGAATTTAATCCGAATTTTATAATTTTCGAATATTTTCCTTGTCGAATTTCATTCGAATTTCAATGTTGTCGAATTCGAATTCGAATTCGAACATGGTGACTTAGCACATAAGACACAAAGCATGACGCATATACGTGATTACACGTTGTTATCCCCCACTTTCAACATTGAAAATTTTCAAATTTTAGTGCATTTCCTTTACACACACTTGAGCCTGCCGAATCACAAATAATGATTAAATTTGAAAATCCAAAAGAGCTGATGCAACTACCTTTCATGGGCTTAGTCCTATCCTTATTCCAACCAATGTGGTATGTTTCATAGTTGGAAAACTCGCCTAAAACTCGCGAGTTTTTGAAAAACTCACGAGTTTTTTTTGAAAACGAGTAATAGCGAGAAGAATTCGCAAAAAAAAACTCACCGACTTTTGTGAAAACCTCGCCGACTTTTTGGCGAGTTTTTAACAAAAAGTCGGCGAGTTTTAAAAAAAAACTCGCGCGATCAGACTATGAAGTCCGCCGCCGGCCAAAAGGTCATTGCATTTTGTTTTTTTAAGTTTTTTTCACTCTTGGCAGAGCAAAAACGGAGTTTAGAGCATTTTGCACCATTTTTTAGTGATTTTACATTGAGGAGACGAGATTTCAAGGAGGATTTCATCGGATTTCAAAGGCAAATTGGATTTCCAGGTAGGTTTTATGTTTTTGCTTGTTTTTTCTTTTTTATTTATTTTTCTTCATTTTTGTTGATTGTATGTTTAAAAAACATCATGAATGAATTGTAAAATAGATTTAAATACATTTATATTGTTGAAAAGAAGATTTAGATTCATCAAAACAAGAATTTGTGACACTTTTTTTCTGATTTTTTCTCATATTTTGCTGATTTTTCATTTTTTTGAAATTTTCTTCAAACCCTAGTTTGTTTTTTTTAATTTGATTCTTCTTGTTTGTTGAAAACATGTTTAAAATCATATATTAGCTTAATTTGTTTCTAATTTAAAGTAATTTTCTATTTTTTACATTTTTTTGTAACCCTAGTTTATTAATTTCTTTTTTTAATCCAATTTTTTTGATGAAAATGATTAGAATCTTAGATTAGTAATCTATATTGATTTAATCTATATGTTTAGAATCTTAGATTACTAATTTAAAGTAATCTATGTTGATTTAATCTAATTTAGCTTGTTTTAAAATTTTCTATCAAAAAACTAACAAGTTGTGCTTTCACTTTTGTGTGTGTACTTGTAGGTTAATTGATAATGGCTTCTCAATCCGCTTCTACCCCTACCTCAGCCCCATCCATGCCTACGAGTGGGGAATATGTAGGCACTCATCCAACAGGAGCTAGAGATCCTACTTGGAAATATGCATATGAAGGACCAGAACCTGGAACAGTGTATTGCATTAGGTGTAAAAATGTATACAATGGAGGCATCAATCGCCTCAAATACCACCTTGCAGGCATCCCTAGACGTGATGCTAAGGAGTGCCTAAACACCAATGATGAAATAAAAAGACAAATGAATGCAATACTTTCCGCTGCAGAAGAAAAAAAGGTGCAAAGAGCAAAGGCAAAAGCGGCAATGCAAGCTGCCATAACTTCTTCTCAAGGTGTTGCAGCCAACCTTGAGTCACTGTTAGATGATGATGATATAGTAGCCAACATAGTGCGATCTCTTCGTGGTCCACGTGTGCGAAGGCAATCGCTGCAACCCGCCACCACCTCCATCCATTCGAGTACCTCTAGTAGACTACCAAGGTCAAGATCAACACCTACAGGCAAAACCACGAGTTCACACATTGGTGATTTTTTTGTGCCTAGAAACACACCTGGTGCACAACCTTCTTTAGAGGCAATTGGGTGGAATAAGGAGGTGCATGAGCATGCAGATATTGCTTGTGCCGATTTTTGGTACTTCAACAACATCCCTTTCAATATGGCAAGCTCACCTTATTAGCAAAATTCGGTGACCACATTGACAGTTGCAGGGAAAGGCTACAAGGTACCTTCGCGCAAAGACTTGAGTGGGATGTTAGTTTATATTCTTTAAGTTTAATTTATGTTTTTTAAGTTTATTTTATGATTAATTTAAGCTATTTTTTTGTTTACAAATTAAAACTGTGTACTTAATTTCACTTTGTACTTGTAAGTTGCTTTCTAATGCAACTGAAAGGGCAAGGGCAGCAATAGAAGAACAAAAAGAAGAATGGAAAAAATATGGCTGCACTATACTTTCTGATGGGTGGACGGATGGAAAAAACCATACCATCATTAATTTTTTGCTCTCTTGCAAAAATGAGGTGGTGTTCTTGAAATCTATGGATGCCTCCAGCATAGTAAAAAATGCAGAAAATTTGGCTAGAATGTTGGAGCAAGTGTGCATGGAGGTTGGGCTTGAAAATGTGGTGCAAATCATAACTGACAATGCAGCAGCATATGTGGCAGCAGGAAGAATCCTCCAAGATAAACACTACACAATTTTTTGGACACCATGTGCTGCCCATGTCCTTGACCTTCTTTTGGAGGACATAGGCAAATTAGATTGGGTCACACCGATTGTAGAGGATGGAAGGAGGATCACTAAATATATCTACAATCACCCTTGGGTTCTCAGCTTGATGAGGGAGCACACCAAAGGGAGAGAATTGGTGAGACCTGGTGTGACAAGGTTTGCAATGGTTTTCTTAACGTTGCAAAGCATTCTTGGTGCTTTGACGGCTTTGAAACAAATGTTTGTGAGTCAAGCATGGGTAGACTCACCTTATTCGAAGAAGCCAGAAGGAGAAAGAGTTCAAAACATTGTCTTCGAGCCCCTCTTTGCACAAAGAGCAACAGAGATTGTGAAGGTAACTTCAAAACTTTGAGTTTGAATCTAAATTCAAATTAAACATTTTTCTTGAAGTTAATGTCTTTCATTGTAAATTAGTAAATTACTAAATTGTAACTCTAATCCTTTTTTGCATTTTTAAATTTTTATTGTAGGTGTCAGAGCCCTTGGTTAGAGTGCTTCACTTGGTGGATGGGGATCAAACCCCAATGGCATATCTTTATGAGGCCATGGATGGGGCCAAGGAGGCTATTAAATGTTATTATAAGGGGGACAGCCTCAAATTTGATCCCATTTGGGAGATTATCGATAGGAGGTGGAACAATCAACTCCACCAACCTATCCATGCAGCAGGGTACTTCTTGAACCCCCGTTTCATCCACTCAGGCACCTATTCAGATCCTTTTGGAGAGGTTATGGAGGGCCTCACTACTTGCATGCAGCGGATGACATCCACACCTGATGAGGCAGATTGCATTGTTAATGAATTGAAGAGTTATAGAGAGAAAAGGGGTGCACTCTTCTCTTCAAACCTGGCAAAGAGAGCAGTATCTAGGCTGCCACCAGGTATAAAATTTGAAATTTACAAGTTACAAAAATGAAAAATTGATAATTACAAGTTACAATTTACAATTTTCTAACTCTTTTTTTGTTTTTTTTGTAGATGTTTGGTGGACACATTGGGGTGGAAAAACCCCAAATCTTCAAAAATTTGCCCTCCGTGTCTTGAGCCAGCCTTGTAGTTCTTCCAATTGTGAGCGCAATTGGAGTTTGTTTGAGGCTATCCACACAAAAAAGAGGAACAAACTCGCTCAAAAACGCCTCAATGACCTTGTTTATGTGCAATATAATCTTCGATTGCGTAGAAGAAAGGTAGAAGAAATATCATATGATGATCCAATTGATTTGGATGAGATAGATCCATACAGTGATTGGACAGGGCGAGGGGAGCAGCCTCCATTGTTTACTGAGGATGAGATTTATGATTTAGAGCGCCAGGCAATGGAGGAGGGTGGATTTGCATTCTCATTGGACCACCTTGAGGATGACCCTGAGGAGGAGTCATTGCCAGTGCCACCACCAGCAGCTGCAGGAGGATCTACATCCAGGATGGAGGTTGAGAAGCCACAGGCACAGCAGGAGCAGACTCCTACGATTAGACCCTCTTCCGGTCCCTTACTGAGATCTAGACATGGGAAGAGGAAGATGTGATTCATGTGAACTTGTAAAAACTGAAATATATTAATGTTTATGTAGTATTTACTTTCAGTTTTACAAAAACAATTTGCTATTTTCATTTTGTTTCAGACTATTATCATATCAACGCATTGAGCACTCAGCATTCCACATGAGGATGCCATTTTGTATCCAATTTTCTTTCATATCAATCAAATACTGCTTGTTTCTTATATGTACTCATTTATTGACTCATTGGATGCATCTTATCTTTGAATTTTGCAAAAGAAATGCGTTTTTAGTGAAGTTTAAGCAATATTTTAATTTCTCGAGTTTTTTGCCGAGCTTTTGCCGAGTTTTTGCCGAGCCAAGTTTTTCGGGCTTGCCAAGTACTTGCAATTGGCGAGTTTTCCAACTATGGTATGTTTTCACGTCAAGATGTTTTACCGTTTGCAAGATTTTAAGCTTCACATTTTTCATCAGCAATTTGCAAATGTGAGCAAAACTTAATTTTCTGGTTGATGGAGATTAAAAGATTTTTGGGTTGTGCGCTGGAAGGACCATTTATTTTGTTGTCCAAATTTGAGAAGAAACGGAGTTGATATGAGGAAAATATGGAGGTTTTCATTTTCAGGTCAAGTCATGGTTTCAAGGTTTAATTTTGACAAGATATATTTTCAAATGCTTGAAAAATGAATAAATGCATTCGGGATATTTTATTCATGGTGATAATGTTTGTAAAGTTTTAAAAGAAAGATTTCATTTGAATTAAATATTCCACCTGTCACATCAAGAGTTATAAAATCGTGTTACATCCCAAATTGTGACGTTACAATTTACCATTACTAGATAGAGCAAATGTGAATTCTGGAGGTAAATTAATGATGCTTGTACCTTGTTTTCAATATGAATGTTGTTTCATTTGATGTTATTCTTGGTGAAATACTGCATAAAGGAGAATATAAGGTTATTGATTTGTGAATAATCTAACTTTTGAAATGTTTCATGTATTCTGCTTTGTTTTGAGCATATGACTCCCGTTGTTGTGTCACAGTGTGCAGGAAACAGGTTCATACCTCCAGGCAAAGGAGAGATATCACTCGGGGAGGAACTTGGTCGGGTAAGCAGTAACGAGTACCAATTGAGCATTCACACACATACTATAGACTGAGTGAGCTAAGTCATTGTTGAGGTTAAGGGTAAGTCAACCGTAGGCTTGTTTAGTATCATTAGGAGTTGTATCTTCTTCTGAATGTGTAAATAAGTGATGCTTGCCAGTATAACCTTATGTGGAGTAATGTTTCTTGTTAGAGGTGGGCATGTGTATAT
Source organism: Sequoia sempervirens (assembly GCA_007258455.2). Taxonomy (NCBI): domain Eukaryota; kingdom Viridiplantae; phylum Streptophyta; class Pinopsida; order Cupressales; family Cupressaceae; genus Sequoia; species Sequoia sempervirens. The sequence goes on along the minus strand of VDFB02266679.1, from coordinate 34,730 downwards.
GTATGTATACATATAAATACGGTATGTACAAGTGTCCATAAGTACATTCATATCGATACAACGTATTAGAGCAGATGGATATGCCATACGTGTGCGTCAATACAAGTGTATTTATGAATACTTATACATAAAGGAAATATACAAGTATATATATACATATGCGTACCCACAACTAACCAGTTGTATGAGTTTACTATAACGATATTACCTCGGAAATTACATATACACATATATATACATATACATAAGTACGTATAGTGAAAGTATGCTGACTAGCTCGCAGTATACGTACGTATAATTTAAAATGTAAATGTATATACATGTATAGGTGTAAAGGTAAATATATTTATATATTTAAATATTATTTTAAAATACGTATATAGTATAGTCTTTACAAAATATAGATATGTGTACGATATTATTTAAATTATTAATTTAAATAATTATACATAAATATATTATGTAAACTAAAACTATATAATATATATTAATATAATAAAATATATATAAATATATTTTATAAAATAGAATTGAGAAATCAAATGAAGTTTTTAATAAACATTTGATTTAATATTCACTAAGGAGATAAAATTATATCACGAATTTGTTAATATGACGTTTTTTTTCCTCTAAGATGAGTATTTTATTTAAAAGTCTAAATCGAATTATTGTGACTTCAAAAGTAAATTAAATATCATTACCAAAATCGCCAAGATTCGTATATTTCTTTTAAAAATTATGTTAAAACTTTGAAAAAAGGAAATAGAGAAGAAATAAAGAAATTCCCGTGGAAACCACGTAGGAAGAAATCACGCGACCAGGGCCAAGCAACCAAAAACGGTTGAGATAAATTCGTGCACAGCTAAAAATGGTGTTGTGGATGCCATCTGACCTAGGAATTAGTCTTTCATTAAACTAATGCTTATCCCTACCTGTTGAATCACGTCCATAACAAAAGGTGTTGCGATTTGATGAACTAGGCATATGCGAACTGAAAGTACCTCATTGCTGTCAGCTGGTAGATGTCGAAACCCTCTCCAATAAGCAACACGTTTCTTCTTTGAAACTTTCCAAGCTCTGTTGGCAGCACTAGCACCATAGAAAGGGGAAACAGTTAAGTTTCCAACTCTATATAAAGCCTGCGTTTGTTCACTATAAAGGACACGAAAATAGAATTCAGTAATTCGTACTGTTCAATCAAGAGTGAAGAGTTGTTTCTGATAAGAAAGAATTCATCAATCTGAGAGTATTGTTTAAGCATTCGTCATTGTTAAGAAAGTCTTAGTCTGTATTTTGTTAAGGGAGGTATTCTATAGTGTTGAAAGAAGAAATTAGTGTCTGAAAATTACAGCTTGAAACAATCAAAAAGCTGAGAAGAATTTGCTATAAAGCCAGTTGGGAATCATTTGGTGGCAGGCTAAGAGGGAGAAGTATTCTCATTCTCCAAACTTCTAGGGAAAGCTCTTACCAGGCATGTCAATCTTTTCCTTTCTATGCTTTCTGTAATTCATGTATTCAGAAGTAAGTCCGTGTCTTGTCCTTTGGCTGAAAAGAGCTAAGACTGAAAGCTGATTAACTTAGAAAGGAATATGAAAGAATTAATGTTTGTCAGCATAAGATAAATTGTGAAATAGGATGATTTTTGCATGTTCTCTTCTTTTGGTTTTTGCTTTCATTAGTGTACGGATTACACTAGGCATCGAAAAGAAAACCGCATAATTTGTATTGACTCCATATATGGAGTATATGCTTGTACATAGCTATTTAATACTAGGGGATGAATTGAGGGTATTTAATAAGTTACCGATCACAACTAGTTAAAGATTAACTTAGTCAAGTTATTAAAAGCTCCTAGGATGAGAAAGTCCCGTATAAGGGAGATAGTTGTGAGTACTTGTTAAATTGTTCTCCATTCTAGTAGTTAGTTTGTTGTAGGAAGTCTAGGGTACGAACTACCCCGATAGACCAACCTACGCGTAGTGTAAGAAAGCCTTAATGCAAATCGGCCCTGAGTAGTGCATATGATAAATGACCTTCATTCGAAGTACTGAATGATAATACTTTGGCCAAAGTAGTGAAATGTACAACTTCCACTTAGATGTGAATTAGTTGAGACTACACTGTCAGTTCATTGTGATCCCGAAGTACATACTAGTTCAAGAGATGCCGTATGCACAGGACCTAGTTATGTAGGAACACAACACTATGCTCAGTTGGTAATCGTTAAAGGATACCCTACCAATCTCTTCTTCGAAGGGAGGGCCATCTATCTAACGATAGGTGTGCGGGGGACCGCATTATAAGTCCGTGGTTGGCGGAAAAGCGCCCGAGTGATGTTTCTCCTCCTCAGCAAGCGGCCGATGTACCAAGATTTGAAAGGACGAACTCCTGGACCTTCTTTCTACTATTTGTTCTAAAGCTCATTGGAGCTCTGTTAAGGTACGTATTCTTGTTTCATGTACTTGTGAAGTTATTATATGAAATGGAATCTTTGTTGTATATTAATATGGCAACTTGTTCATGTTTTGTCAATAAAGAAAAAGAAAAATTCTATTGCAATGTCATGATTAACACGTTTATATACTTGTAGGATGTAAATTATGAAAATTATAATTTTACCGAAGGGTCGGGTTGTTACATGTGGTATCAGAGCTACCAGGTTTTACACTGGGAACCTATGAGCTCATTACACAACAATGTATAAACCTTGTCAAAGATAAAGGTTGGGAAAAGTTCTTGTGCCACAATGGCAAGAAGAAAAGAACTAAGGAAGAAGTGAAGGGAAGATGAAACTCCTAGTAACTTGTTAAGTTGGGACGAGTTAAGAGTTATCCCTGGAGTAGGAACTCCTAAACCAACAATTTATGATAATACTTAGGATTGCGGAAGAATATGCAATCAAGTTATGAAGAAAGGTTAGGAAGAATAAACAGTGTATATCTTTATCCAACGAAATAGTTTTATGACTCTAAAGGCAGCCAAAAGGAATAATATAACCCTTGTTATAGTAGCAAACTATAGTTGCAAAGTGTCAAGAACTTTTGGATTTAGTGAAAACACTACGAATCTATGTATATGCAATGTCAGCATAAATTAGATTGAATAAGGAAGTCAACGAAGGAAGTATCCACGGGAGTTGGAGAACTCTTGACAAAAAGTTAAAAATGAGAAAGATTCCAAGCATTGGAATTAAGTCACTTGAAAAAGTGACTGAGGAATAAAGAAACTGAAATGTTTCGTAACTTGTAAGTTGCTGATTATTCATTAGATCTCCCGTTGGATGATCCAAGTTATTGAAATCTATGGGAAAGAAATCAATGACAAATCTAACTTGGGAAAAATATATTTGAGGTATGCCTTGAGATAAGGTAGAAGCAATGGAAATTCAACAACAAGGAACGACAAATCCTTACAAAAGAAACAAGAGTTTGCTAGAAGTTCAACTTTGAGTAGATCAAAAGTTGTGGAAACTCTAAGGGGGGAAGGAAAAGAGTGGGTTGACTCGAGTTAAGTACCCCATTCAACAAAAGAACGTGGGTATGTTCTCAGTTTGGAAGAATTAATGTCTTCTTCACAAGTCATGATGACAAATAAGTCATACAGTTTATAATCCAAGAAAAGAGGTATTGGGATCTTCGGAGAAAATTAAATAAACCCATACTTAGGAGTATTTGATCGAAAGGTCAAACGATATTATCTTTTGATATCCACAAGGAAAAAGGTATTGAGATTTCTGAAGTAAGATAATCGGAAAGGTCAAGGACTATGATCTATTATCATCGCATACCTTATATTTATTGGAAGAATCAAATGAAATTATCATTTGATGCCTAGGAAAAAGGATAGGCACATAATTTGATCATGATAAGAAAGGCCGCCTATAAGATTGGCAAGGAAAGCTTTAAGATACTCATGACTGAAAGAAAGTGTCTCTACATTCCTATACACCTCATATAAGGAAAAGTAGATAAAAATGTTATTTCAATATGAAATATATTCATGTCATGAAAACGAATTGAAACTGTAAACCTATTGCGCTAAGAAACCCGAGGATGAAAAGGTTTAACCATAAGCCATAGAGATGGAATGGAAAATAAGTAGATATGACACTATGCAAGGCATCAAATATCTTTACTTTGTTGATCAAAAAGTGCGCTTGACTAAGAGAACTTTGTCACTTGTAGAATATGCTTCGTTTTCATGTAAACGCCTTCAAAACTAGAGCCATAGTATTTGATGAAACTTGTTTTTAACAAGTATAAGCTTCGTTCTACAAAATCCGGAAGTGTTGATATTCAATGAAAACAAGGAAAGAGATAAGCAATTTAGAGGTCCAATGGAGTGCCTTAAAAATGCGTTTTGAACCATGAAGAATATAGAAATGAGCAAGAAGCGACTTCAAGGGTTTCAAGAAAGAGAAAACGCATGGAAAGAAAAAGAAAACACGTGTGGGTGATCAAGATGCATTTAGACAAGAGAAAAACGTGATAGGGTAAGAAGAAAAACCCATGCATCAACACAAAACACCGAAAATAGAAAGGGAAGAAAGAAAACACGCAAGTGAGAGAAAACGCATGGAAGAATGATGTTTAATCATTAAAAACACACTCAAAGACCTATAATATAAAACACGAGCAAAGAGAAAAGTTAAGGACAAGGAGAAAAGAATAAAAACCATACTTGAAACAAGGATTCGAAACCCTAGCTCGACCAAGATGGAGCTCTTACAAAAAAAAGCGTTTTTGGAGGAGGTAGATGCGCGCCCAACAAAGAGGAAAGAAGTTTGAAGACCACAAATGATGAAAATGAAACAATAGAATCACTTTTAAGTGATTGGGAAAAACAAAAACCTAACTCAAGTCGCCATATTAATTGAGGCATAAAAGATGGCACGAAAAGCGAAAAGTGTAAAAGACATGAAAAAGTGCACCTGAGCCAAAAAATGGCTAAGTCTAGAAAAATGTGCAATGGCACACTTTTTTAGCGCCTTAGCACAGTTTTTGCAAATCACTATTATGCAGGGGCGCTGATTTTTGGCGCCCCTGCACTTTCAACACTTAGCCAAATTTATGGATGTGAGTTGGAGCGCTGTTTTTGGGCACAACTACTCATTTAACAATTTCACTAAGTATTGACAATGAGACTTTGCGAAGGAGCTCATTTCGAAGGTCTTCGTGAGGCAAACATAGGAGGATGCGCAAACTAACTGTTTGAGGCTTTGGAACGCATTTCGAGATGGCTTGAAAATCACCTCGTTTTGCATGCTTGAAGTTCACAAACCTAGGAAACGGAAAAGTTTCATAGGGGTTTATCCGTGGAACGAGCGCTACTAGATTCTGTGATAACAGTTGGCTCCTGCTAGGGATCTTCCTTCAACCGTTCTTCAACACGAATGAAGGGAGAAGAATTCCAGGATTCACGTGCCTTTATCCATCCATTGGGCTTGGAGTCAGGGGACAACGACGACGACGTAACCTAAAAGATACAGACTCAAAAGGACTTAAACATAAAAAGTATTTACATACTATTGTGACCTTTTCACACATCACCCCATTCAAAATGGGGACCCCCTAATTTTTGCTCCATTCTGGTCTTTTGGCTTTGGTTTTCCTGCTGTCTCTTTCTTTGCTCCGTTTGTCTCTCTGGGGATGTGCTCGTCTTTGAGCTTTAACTTGAAATTTTGGCTAAGACTAACAATTAGGGTTTTGAATTTTCCGGCCAGTTTGAAGTAAAATGGAGTGAGTGAATTGAAATCTGAGCTTGGCATTGTAATCAGTAAGCTTCCAGCAAGTCCCCAGCAAAATTTCATTGAATTTTGACAACTTACTATTTTTAGTAAGTACCTAATTTGGGACATTTTCTCAGCACTTTTGAAGTTCTATCCGTCACACTGCATCCATGACACGTCAAATTGCTTGTCTGCAAAATTTGAGCCAGATCTGACAACTTTATATTTTTAGCAAGTTTAGGCTTCAGAAGCATATTTTAGGGTTTACATACGAAGTTTTTCAATGCATGTCTGGAGAATATTTATGGGTTTTCCAAGACCTACGCAGTGATATAACATGCAAGATGAGATGATAACTTTTAGCAATCTTCACTTCGGAGGCTACTTTTAGGGTTTGCATGTTGGAGTCTTCAGCGCATGTCTAGATATTCTTTGTGGGTTTCTCGAAAGCTTCACAGTGATGTAACATGCAAACCAAGATCAGGACTTTTTCAAGAGTTGTCTTTGAAGGCTATTTTTAGGGTTTACATGTTGGAGTCTTCAACGCATGTCTGGATATTCTTTGTGAGTTTTTTGAAAGCTTTGCAGTGATGTAACATGCAAACCAGGATCAGGACCTTTTTCAAGAGCTATCTTCAGAGGCTATTTTTAGGGTTTGCATGCAAGATTTTTCAGTGCATGTCAAGATATTTTTTATGGGTTTTTCAAGAGCTACGCAACAAGGTTACATGCAAGCAGAGTTGGTCACTTTTTCAGCAATTTACTATTTTTAGCAGGATCACTTCGGCAGCTGCCCAGCACTTCAGTATCATGAACAAGGCTACACACAACAGAAACGGGATCAAACAGAGATCATTTGGTCAACATGCAAGTCAAATTAGGGTTTCTAGCTTCGGGACCTAAAATGGGAGGTCAAACACCAGAATCTCTGAAAACCAGTGTATCCCACTGTGATCAGTATCTTTCAAGCTTTCCACTAGTGAAATTTGAAGGCAATCTAAGCACTTACTATTTATAGTAAGGCACTCCAAAAGCAGGCTATAAATAGAAAGTCAGTAGCAGGCACCAGTGTGAACAGGCAAGTCAACCCATGAGGATCACGTCGGTCAGATTTCAAATTAAATGGAGTTGCAGAAGTCCTAAAACCAAGCAGTTACTATAAATAGTAAATCACCTCCAAAAACATGCTATAAATATCAAGCAGCACGAGATGGCAATGTGAATAGATCAACTGGATCATGAGGATCCTGTGGCGAAAATTTCAAATCAATCCAAGCTTCAAAAGGGTGAAAACTAGAAACTTACGAAATATAGCAAACCAGGGCAAGCAAGCTAAAAAAATGTCTAAGTCTGAAGAATTTCCTGCTCACTCCTTGAAAGGCGCCCATGTTGATGACCGGCAAAAGAATGAAAAGTTGCTAAGTATGTGAAATTTCCTCCTTGACCTCCTAAATGCGCCCTCAACTTGATGAAGATTGGAGAAAAAGTTTTCAAGGCATGAAAATTTCCTGTTGGACCCCCTAAATGCGCCCTAGTTCCAAGAAGGTGATGAAAAAGTTTCTAAGTGAGGAAGATATCTTGTCCACATACCCAAATGTGCCCTCAGCCACGAAGAAGCTAGAATTGGTGATGAAGTTTCAACCAAGTCATAAAATGGAAGCTCACCTAGGTAAATGCGCCCTTCAAAGAAGAATCAAGTAGAAATTTTTCTAAGGCAAGTGAAATTGGAAGTACAGGAGGCCAAATGCACCCTCAAGAAGATGGAGGTAGATTGATAAAATTTTCTAAGTAGGAAATTCCTCCTACCCCCCCCCCCCAAATGCGCCCATGCTAGAGGTTGACTTGAAAAAATTTTCAAAGTCTTGAAATTCCTACAGGGGCCTTGAAATGTGCCCACCTTGCCATGGAGGATGTTCAAAAAAATTCTAACTATTGAGTTCCTCCTCCACTAGTCAAATGCGCCCATTATGAAGCAAGGTGATGGCTTAAAAGGTTGCTAAGTGTTGAGTTCCTCCTCCACTAGTCAAATGCGCCCATTATGAGGCAAGGTGATGGCTTTAGAAAAGTTTCTAAGTTGTTAATTCCTCCTCCACCCCTAATATGCGCCCAAGGTAGAGTTGGGTAAGTTGAAGATATGCTAAGCATGGGAAAATTCCTAGAGGCCCTTGAGAATGCGCCCAACCTAGAGGAGAAACAAGAAAATGTTTAAGGCATTGAAAATTCCACCTCCTCTAGTAAAATGCGCCCACCTTGAGAAAAGATGGAGGAAAGTTTCTAAGTTTTTCCTCCTCCACACTTGATATGCACCATGAAGAAGATTGATGCTTTGAAAGTTTTCAAGGCATGAAAGATTCCTATGGACCCTTGTAAATATGCCCTCCTAAAGGATATGATGATAAAAAATCTTAAGGCATGGAAATCCCTTGACCACCCCAAAGAAGGTGCCAGCTTCATGAAGTTAAATAAAAAATTTCAAGGAAAGGCAGAAGAAGAACTACGCCCAAGGGAAGAAGAGAGTAAAGAATAAACTTTGACGAAAATAATTTTCTAAGGTACAAAATTCAAAAATTAAAAGTACCCCTTCATTTATAGACACATGAATTTGGTGTTTTCTAAAGAGAATTTCCTTCTAGGTACTGGATATCCTCGACAAGGAGATGATTTTGAAATTTTTCATGCCCTGCCGGAGACTTTAAGATGGAGATTTTACTCGGGCGCCTGGTTGATGAAATTTTCTAGAGGAAATAAATTATTTCTAAGGCAGATGGGTTGGAAATTTGGCTAAGGCAAAAAGGAGATAAAATTTCCCAAATCTCAGGTTGGATAAAAGTTTTTAAGGCACAACTTAAAGGTTCACAAGAAGAAGAACTACACCCAAGGAGTATAAGATGGGTGAAATTCTCTAAGGAATGAAAATGGAAGCTCAAATCTCCAGATGCGCCCTAAGGGGGATGAATGATAAGGTGGAAATATTCTAAGGCATGAGGAATTTAAAGGCAAAACTTGTGCTAAAGAAAAGTGTTGAACTCTATCAGATCCAAAGATTAATCTAACATTAGAGATCAGGTAAGTAAAGTGAATTTATACTATAAGTGTTCTGATGCTCTTCTCTTTATCTGTTTTGCAAGATGAACACCGGGGCCAGAGCACGATGACTTGAAGCTAAGTAGCCGGTTCGGGTTCGGGTTCGGGTTCGGGTTCGCGGGTTCGGTTCGCCGGTTCAGCAAAAATTTTTGGGGGGTGGGTTCGGTTCGTCTTGGGTTCGTTAGTACAAATTACAAAAACATGTAAATATATATATAATATTTAATATTTACATCATAAAACTATAAATCCATAAAAATAAAATAATTATTAGTTATATAATTTATATTTAATAAATAATAAATTAGTAATAATACTTTATACTATTTATTATTTAATAATAATATTATATAGGAAATAATAAATATGTAAACATAAATACTAAATACTGAAACTTTTAAACATTATTAGTTATATAATTATTAGTTATATATCAATACATAAAGCCACCGCTAGGTCTAAAATCTGAATACTAAAAGCCACCGCTAGGTCTAATATCAATACATTCTTATACCAAGAAGAGGCTATCACGGAGGTCTAAAATCACTGGTTTTTAAGTCGCAATTTCCTAGTCGTCGTCGCTACGCGCTACCACCGATTTCCTGGTCGTCGTCGCTACGCGCTACCACCGATATCCGTCAATCCATCGCCAGGTTCGTGGGTGGGAATGAGAAGAGTCCGTAGGAGCAGGAGAGGGTAAAGAGTGTTCAAAATGTTACGAACCCACACGCGAACCGAACCAGGACCCGAACCAGGAGCGAACTAGGACCGGGACCCAGCCCAAAACCCAGCGAACCGGCTACATAGACTTGAAGCGATGAAGCAAGTAATCCAAGATGATATTACAACTTGAAAGGAGATAAAGTTATGTGTTTCGAGCTCCTCCATGATGTCTCATTTGCACCCAAACCATGAAGGGAGATGTTATCAGAAATGGCTAAGTATTGCACCCAACATAGTTAGGCGAATGGCAGGCAGGAATGATTGAATCCAAGACAAGAAATCTTTCAAAAGAAAAGATAAAAGCCCAGGCGTTGGAAACTGACATCATGACAGGTTGAAGAACAAAGTAGAGAAATTCTCCTTAGGTGTAAAGTCCTTCGATGACCCAAAGATATTCTCCAACGTGCTTCAAACAACTCAAGATGTAGTGGCAAGAAGGAGGAAAATCACCATCAACAGGTTAAAAAGTTACAGGCTTGAAGTTAGATCGAGAATGTGCCTGTCATATCCATTCAAGCAGTTGAAGTAGTGTTGACCAAACTCAGGCTGTTTGCAGTCGGAGAAAGAAAAATGTGAATGTGTGTCCAGATAAGAGCCTTCTAGAAGATAGTGGACATTAATTGTTCATTTATTATCCCACTCTTCTTAGTGGTGGTTTTTAGGGTTAGGGTTTATGTGGCTCGATCTGAGCCCTTCATTGTAATTGAATCTGAGTCGTCCACTAGATTTGGCCAACTATAAAAGGGGCATCCCCCCTCATTTGTACCTCATTAGATTAGAAATTAGACTAGACAGGATAGAATAGTAGAGAGACAGCTTAGAGCTAGCATAGTATAGATTGGTAGCGTAGATTGAAAAGGAAGGAAAGTCTTCCATTTGAATACTTTGTAAGAAGTTGGTGTGAACACTTTCATAATAAAAGAGTTTTCATTGATGGTGATCTCTTCTTTTGTTGTGAGTAGCTAGCGAGGCTTCTTTGTCCTTCCAATTCACTTAGAATCTTGAAGTAGCTTAAAGTAAAGTAGATTTCATTTCATACAAGTAGTTAGTAATTGTGGAATGTGGTGCTTAATTTGAATAGAACTTCGCTTATCCATACCACTAGCGGGCTCACTGACAGTGGGTTCACCTTGCGTGGTCAACTGGAACATTGTGAGCTTAACTTCGATTATGGTTTATATGTTGGCATGTGTCATTGTGATGGTGTCTTCATGTTGAATCATGATTTGAATACCTTTGAGTACTCCTCTAATGATTGCACTAGTTTTGTGGAAGTTGTCTGAAGCGAGGCAAAGCAAAGCTTGGTTGAAGTCTGCGAGAATTAATTGCCATGTCCCACACCTTATAGTAGAATTATAGCATCTCTTATCCCTGCACTCATTTAAATTCAGTTCATTTATGGCTAGTGTTAGGAAACTTGCACTTACCTGCCAAATCATTCGAACCACATGAAACCCTTTAAACTGTTGTTTGTTGTCCGCTGTTGAACAATTGCGTAAGTCCCCTTGAAATACCAACAAATCACATCAAGCCAACTGAGACTATCCACTGCATGAAGGAACCTTGGAGTTGAATGCATGATCTTTCTAGCAATCTTAGCGTGCAGGAGATTTTGTTCAAGAGAGGATAGAATAGTCGTTGGTGAACTTTATTCTGTGTTGGTGCGGTCACGAAAAACACATCACCACATACCAACGCCAATTACTTTACTATGTAAAGTGCTTGAGATGTTGCCCACTGTGAGGGAGGGCAAATGGCGTTTCATCTCTGTATGCTAACAGGAAACTGTTCTCACCGTGTAGCTGATGTATTTGGAAAGGTCCTGTCCACAGTGAGTCAAATTTTCCATGCATACCTTTTGGTTCTCTCTGTTTGTCCCACAGGAGAATGACGTCACCAATTTGAAATTCTCGAGACTTGGCCTTTTTGTCAAAAAGCTTCTTTACTTGGTCCTGGTGTTCCACGATGTGGTCAACCACTTGAACCTGGTTCTCTTCCAATTCGGAGAGATGACAAGTGGGTGCTCCTCTATTGCTTCCTCTTTACAAGCCTCCTCTCTAGCAACATTTTGTTGAGGCTAATCTGTCTCCATGTGCTGTGCATCCTCCTCTAAATGTTGAGCATCGGGCTCCGTAGTATTTTCATCCTCACAAGTTGCCTCGATCATATGCTGCAAGTGAGTGTCCATTGCCGTCTCTTCATCTTCCTCCTGCTGGCTCTCATTCCTAGGAGCATTAACACTCTAACTATCTGGCTCCCTAGACAATGGCCAATTGACCTCCTCCATCTCACGTTCTTCATTCAATCTAGCTCCCTGACTTGCGAGAAATGAAACCTCTTGCACACTTGAAGAGTGAGTCAGTAATTATGTGGGTGATGCTTCCTCCAATTTCTAAGGCACGGGCTAAACTTGACCTTCCTCCTGTGGCTTAGAAACTTGGGCAGCTTGTTTTCTTTTTCATTCCGTCGGTGGCCTTTGATCGCCCATGAGATTGTAGGTGAGAGCAATTGATTTGCTTTTGAGTTTATGAACATGTCTCTCCACCCAGCTCCTTGTGAATGTCAAGACTAGAATGCATAGCGTATCCAAGTCTGTAATCTCTGGCTCCGACCAATCAGACAGTGGGACTGGTGTGTTCCTCACCGTTTCATAATCTGGTTGAATAATATTGATATCCTCATCCACCTAGTCTGGAACTGGGACAACTTTGCATTCTCTGATCAACTTAAGGGGTAGTTGGGTAAAAATTCTTTTTCTAACTTCGGCTTCGTCCTCCGCATTAGCCCAAAAATATTCAATGTGAGCCTTATGCCTATGCTCCACACCCTGAACCATTCCAATATTCCTGTGGGGATCAAAATCATGTCTGCTAGTGTGGAGAGTGAGGTGGAAGAATAGTAATTCGTCCTCAGCTTCTCGGGATGCCTGCAAAGATGGACACTCCTCAATTGAATTCCCCATAATAATAGGGTAATTCAGTCCTCCTTTCTTTTTGTTCTTCTGGATTTTGTCATAGGCAAATAGTTGCCTAGATACCTCCAACATCACCATCCTGTTGGTGAGGTACCTCGATAATCTGTATGCATAAGAGGTGAACCCCTACAGCCTAATGTAGGTGTACTTCGGAAACTGGATGAACCAATATCTGTACTCTTTAATCAACTTTTGGGCATCCTTTGATATTCTTTGCTTGGTTCTTTGTTGAAGAGTCCTCGTCATATGCATAGTAAAAGTATCGTTCACCCTTTTAAAGGGAGAAGTGTTGGTCAAGTGCAACTACAGGCAAGCTTCATAAATCTTGAGCTGATCAGGACCGCATCCAATTGGCTCCTTGTAAGTCATTCCTCTATACTTTGTCATCCAAGCCAACATATAGATGACGTATGAGCTCATATAGAATGTCCTTGTCCTCCTTAGGTGCCCGAACTACTCATCTATATTATCACTGATCATCCTGGCCCAATCAACATAATCCTTCCCCTCCATCACCACACTGATGTAATAAAACATCCAAGGCTCAAAAATATACACTTGGGAGCTTCGGTTCACCCGGCTAAGCATCATAATCAAGTCACAGTATTCTTACTTCAAGTCTTCTAAGATAATCTATTTGGGTAACTTTGTGTAGGGAGGCCTTGACTTCCGCATCCAAACTATATTTATTCTCTCAGCACATCTTTCGAAGTATGAGGCGTACATCTTGTCAGCTCTTTCTTTTGTCTTGTACAGCTTCTTCTCAAAAGTTGGAATCCCGAACGCTTCTCCAATAGCTTATGGCATGAGGTTGGCGAACAACTTGCCATCAGGAGAAACTATTGTTCTGTGATCAGGCTTATAGCAATTAGCGCATTCCATAATCAGCTCCGGACACTGAAGTACTGGTGGAAAACCAGCAGCTACATATAGTCCACTTTTCATGATGTTGTGCGTCATACCTGATGGTTGATGGCCACCTTGCCCGTACATTCTTCCTTTGAGTACTTTGAGGTTGAACGAACCAAAGTTGGTGTCAGTCAGCCCTCCCAACTTTGAAACAAATTTTGATTCAGGAAGAAAAGACTTGCGGAGTTTCTTAATAATTGCCTGCCTGGAGGCGTTCTCTTTGTTGGATTTTGCATTTGCAGCTCTACCTGCAGCCTTGTTCATCCTTCCAGCATCTCCTCTTCCTATTTCAGCCATCCTGCAAAATAAAATATAAGCATTAAAATTCAGACTTCGAAAATAAAATCACCATGAGATAGCTGAAACATGGAGTTAACTTCAAAAATGGAAGTTTTCAGCATCAACGTTCTAATTCCAAACGTCAAGAATTCTGACTCCAAAGCTCGAAATTTCAAACTCCAAAGTTTAAAACCTTCAACAAAATCACTCCAACACTTAGAAAAATTTTGCTCAAACTCACTCACTTTAGCAATTTCTTCTTCAGCACTCCTTTTCTCATAACTTCAAATCTGCAACTGGTGAGAAAAAAAGAATAGCTTGGAGGTTTAAATAATTGTGAAAGGGCGCTCATTTTAGCAATTGAATTAAATTTTCCCCCCCGTTACTTAGTAATTTTCTAACTATGGAGAGAAGACAGGCAAGTTGCCATTCAGTCGGGTCCCAATCATCATAGCATTTTCTATAGCTGGAGATTCTCTCTTGTTGTAAAATTCGAAATTTCCCAACTTGACTGCATGTAACATTTAGTTGTCTTGAATATTAATGGGAAATTTATTTTAATTATCTCCAACACTTAAAATATTTCCTTTCTTGACATTGGCGTACTTCAGTTTGAATTTTCATTCTCCAACGCCTTACAAAATTTCCTTTTTGTTTTAAAAAAAAAAAATTTACCCAACCTTTTGTCAGGGGCGCATATTTGGGGACCCACTTTCACTTCAATGCTTTAGATATTTTTTCCTATCACCCTCTTGGCTTGGGCGCATTTCATAGGTCAAGCTTTCATTTTCCATCACTTAGAAAATTCTCCAGACTTCCTCTCTAGGGTGGGCACATTCAACCCCTTTAGGTTTCATTTCCTCTAACTTAGAAAATTTTCATCCACCTAGTTTCTTCATGTTGGGTGCATTTGAGCCCCTGCACTTTGATTTTCATTGACTTAGAAACTTTTTCATGGCATCTTCAGTTGATAAGGCGCATTTAGGGGGCGTCTCCTCCTAGTTCCATGACTTAGACAAAATCTCTAGCCTTTCCAATCTTGGGCGCATTTCATACCATGAGCTTTTATTTTGATGACTTAGACAAATTTTTTAGCACCTTGTCATCTTGGGCGTATTTTGGTGGTGAAGCTTTGATTTCCTCATACTTAGATAATTCCACCAACTCCATGTTGCGAGGGCGCATCTAGGGGGTCCTTTCATTTTTCAACACTTTTAGAAAAAATCCTTATCTCCACCTCTTCAAGGGCTCATTTGACCCCTCATACTCTCAATTTTGAACACTTAGACAATTTTCTCATTCCTTCCCAGGTTTGGGCGCATTTCACACCATCTACTTTCATTTTCAATGCTTAGAAACCTTTTCTCTAGCCCTCTCTAACTTGGGCGCATTCAAGGGGGTCTCCTAGTTTCATGACTTGGACAAAATCTCTTCTCCATGTTGGGAGCATTCTAGGGGGTAAGCTTTCATTCTAGGGCACATTTGACCCCTTGAACTTTCATTTTGAACACTTCGACAATTTTTCAAGGCCTCCATCATCTTGGGTGCATTCTAGGGGGTAAGCTTTCATTCTAGGGCGCATTTGACCCCTTGAACTTTCATTTTGAACACTTAGACAATTTTTCAAGGCCTCCATCATCTTGGGCGCATTTTACCCCCTGAGCTTCCATTTTCACTACTTAGATGATTTCTCCACCCAGCCTCCTCTCAAGGGCGCATTTGAGGGGTGCTACTTCTAATTTTGCTAGACTTGGTCAAATTTCGTGATACCCTCATCTGCTATTTTTAGAAAGTTTTGAAGTCTTCATGATTTTCAAGGATTGTCACTTTTGAAGACCTGATTTTCACTCGCACTGACCCTCGTGACGTGACTAACCTGCTACTTGCATGCACCTGCTATTTTTAGTGACTTACTAAAAATAGTAAGTGTTCAAAATGTGCTCAAATTTTATGAGAAGACTCCTTGAAGAATGCTGATCGTGATGGGATACCATTTTTCGGAGACTCGCGTTTTCGCCCTATTTTTTAGGAAACCCTAATTTTTCTGCATACGTGTCTATAGGCCTCTATTTGATGTCGTTCTCGTTGCATGTTGTTCAGCTCTAAAAGTTGAAGTGTTGGCGACATTGTGCCTGCTAAAAATAGTAAGTGCTTGAAAAAGTGATCAACTGGTTGTCGGACTTGGTTCCATGTCATTCTGCCCGGGAGATCTCAAAAAACCCAGAAAAACCTAGAAATTTTGTTTGCATGCTGGTACCTACTAAAAATAGAAAGTCATCAGTTTGACTTGCATATTATATCATCATGAAGCTCTTGAAAAACCCAGAAAGACTACGCTGACATGCATTGAAAAATCTTACATGCAAACCCTAAAAATTGTCCCCGAAGCCAAAACTGCTAAAAATAGAAAGTTGTCCGTTTTCACTCAAATTTTGCAAGTGAGGAGTTCTAAGGGTTCTAAGCACAGTGTAGCAATCAGAATTTGAAAATCCCTAAGAAATAGGCCCCAAATTTGGTACTTACTAAAAATAGTAAGTTGTCAGAATTCAGTGAAAATTCAGTGGGAACCTGCCTAAAGCCTTCTAACTATAATGCCAAGCTCAGATTTCAATTAGCCAACTCAATTTGACCTCAAAATAGCCTGAAGATTCAAAACCCTAATCTGTCAAGATGCACTCCAAACTTAATCAAAATTCCAATCCAGGTCAAAAGGCAAGTACATCGTCGAAAAGATACAAAGAACAAAGACAGATAGACACAAGACCCAAGCCAAAAGACTGAATGGAACAAAAATTAGTGGGGTCCCCATTTTGAATGGGGTGATGTGTGAAAAGGTCACAACACATTCCTCGAATCTTCAAATGATGAATGCATTTCTTTAGGTACAATTGTGTATTCTTCTTCTTCAATTTCATATTCTATGGATGAAGAATTCCCTGAAATTATCACGACAAAGGAAGAAAGAAATGATATGATAGCAAATGATCCTCTGTTGTTAGAAGTTGATATTCAGAAACATGATCCAACATTTGCACTCACAAGTTTCTTCACGTCACAAACTGTATGGAGGTTGTTTGATTCATGGTTTAACCTATTCCAATATGAATCATCAAAAGAATCTTCAGATAGAGAAAATTGATATGATTCCAAAAGATGTGACCAAGATCTTACAAGACAATACCAATGTGATTAAGGTGGACTTGGAAATTTATGATGAGGAATGGTTGGTTGGTCAGTTGTTCAAGAATTTTTCTCATCTCATGCGTTTTAGTATTACCAACCTACTGAGTTTACATGTGGTATACACGTACACACCCCCTTTCCGCAACGGGTCCTATTTCTCACAATCAGTCAATGGCTTTGCATTACCAATTCTGGGCATGCTCTGAGGTAGGGTCTTATGACCATGTATATACTTAGGTGGTATTTGTCGTGTTGGTTGTTTTGTTCCCTTTTCCATTTTGTCCTGTTTTCGGTTTGCTCATTTTTGGCTTGTGCCAAGTTCCCCTCCACCCTTCTGCACGCAGCACTCTGTTCTCTGACTTTTCTTTTGACTCCGTTGCCTAATGGACTAGGACTGGTCTACCCCAATGATTCTAGAGTTCTCTGCATTTCGCCAAGAAATACAGTCCCCAGTCAGAGCCAATCTTATCCCCCAATTTGAACATTGAAAATTTTCAAATTTTAGTGCATTTCCTTTACACACCCTTGAGCCTACTGAATCACAAATAATGATTAAATTTGAAAATCCAAAAGAGCTAATGGAACTACCTTTCATGGGCTTAATCCTATCCTTATTCCAACCAATTTGGCATGTTTTCACGTCAAGATGTTTTACCGTTTGCAAGATTTTAAGCTTCACATTTTTCATCAGCAATTTGCAAATGTGAGAAAAACTTAATCTTCTGGTTGATGGAGATTAAAAGAATTCTGGGTTGTGCACTGGAAGGCCCATTTATTTCATTGTCCAAATTTCAGAAGAGACTTGATATGAGGAAAATATGGAGGTTTTCATTTTCAAGTCAAGTCATGGTTTCAAGGTTTAATTTTGACAAGATATATTTTCAAATGCTTGAAAAATGAATAAATGCATTTGGGATATTTTATTCATGGTGATAGTGTTTGTAAAGTTTTAAAAGGAAAATTTCATTTGAATTAAATATTCCACTTGTCACATCAAGAGTTATAAAATTAGAGGTTCGTTAAAGTTTCCAACTCATCATTATGAGTTCAAAAGTTAAAGCAATACCCGATCACCCGACTCTTCGGGATAAAAAATATAATAATAAGTTTGAAGGATAAGTTGTTGGATCGGAAAGTAGGGAGTTTTGGTAACTCTCTAACTCTCAATAAAAGGTTCTAAAGTTCCAAGAAAGGCCGACTTTCCGACTTCTTTGTAATCGGGAAATGTGATGGTTCTCAAACCCCCGTTTCGGCCGACCTCTCTTGCACTACGAAGGCTCTCTAACTAGGAAGTTTAATGAAGCCGAATTAGGGTTGGTCATCGACTGTTGGATGTGTATAAAGTGATTTGGTTGGAATTGCTTTTGAAACATTTGACCAAATGCAACTGGCAGGTGTAAAACCAAATTCCCCAACTTCTGCTTACATTCCCCTGATTGTGCCCATCAAACCACAATAAAGTGGCATATTTTGTTAGGCAACCTCAAAAAGATGTAATCTTAAACAATACAAAGATCATAGTATATACGAGGCAGCGAACTGTTTGACGAATGCCTCGAAAAGATGCAAATGATCACAAGACATACATGAAATGGACTTGTTGAGAAAGCTTTAGAATCTTCCAAGCAAATGCAATCAGCTGATCTACAACAGAAGGGTAACTCACAGCAGTGATGTTCTCTAAAGGAATGGCCATCCAATTATGACATTCACCAAGTTGAGAGTTTTAGGACAGAACACAGAGAGCATTGAGGAAACCATATTTTTGAAGAGATGCCGGTTCGATTAAATAAAGCCATAATAATCCTTCATGAAGAAAAGTTCCGCTTCAGGTCACTGGTGCCTTAACTCGTGAGATTTAAATAATTAAGCTCTGGAAAATTCATTGACACTGCTAACAAAGTATATATAGCTGCGGACATCAGAAGAATTGGAGAAACATTGTATATGCCATACACCTCAATACCTCTGAACACACAAAGTGTCAAGATAGAGATAAATCCTAGGAATGATTCGAAAACATATCTTAAAGGTCTCAGTTAAACTAGCGTGAAGATATGGAGGTGGAAATCATATACAAGCTTCTGTGGCAATCTATGAATCGAAGTCAGAGGTTTCAAAATTAAGCAGCAGCTGCAGTCTTGTCAGGATATGTTCGCAGCAGTGAGATACGTGAGTCTTTATTGAAGCAACTTGTTGGAGTTATAAGTTCATATATAGACAATGAATCTCAAACAATTAGGCGCGCTTTGATGACTATTAAGATCAAACGGTGAGAAAAATCATTGGGCTCTGTTTCTTTGCTAACTAGTGGAATAATTGAGGTTTTCTTTTTGCATGTGATTGATAATTTGGAAAGTTGGCCAAAAGAGGAAAACGGAAAAGCTTCAAAGAAGGAAAGTATGAACCTGCTAAGGCTGAGTATAACCATGCATGTAGCTAATGTGTATGCGCACTATAGGTTAATGTTTTATTGGAGGCCTGATGTCACTAAGATTAGCGAAAAGTGTGGGTAAAATTGAGTAATGCCCCGAAGATGAAGTCATTTCATTTTCTTTTCTCAATGTTCGTTGCGAATTCAAAATAATAGAAACAATGCATCTAAGCGGTGGAGTAATAAAGGAATGAGAAGTGTCAATGGAGGGAATTCTTTGAATAAAGAATTTAACAAATTTCTTTTATAAAAAGAGATTGAAATTTCAATAAACAGTTAGGGGAACGAAAGAGTCTCATCAGGGAGTCTTATTTATTGTAAAAATCCTTCTAATAGGGCATCTTTTTCAGCTATTCGGGAGTAGGGGAGCAGCATTTTTCTTTAAAACATAGTTTGTTGTGCAGAGATGTTGAGTCTATGAACTCACCTTTTGTACTGGAGAATTAAGGAATATATTTTTGAATCTGTGAATTTATGAATGTCTTCCTTTGATTGCAAATGTCCTGTGTGCCTATGTGATCATTTTTCAGTGCATTGTTCTGTCATATTGAATTATGTGGATGATTATTTCTTAGTCTTTGAATTCAAATCAACTCATCTATTGAAAAGGGGATCTGTTGTTTATTCTTCTCCTGGGTATCGTTTGTGGGTGTAGGAGAGGTGAACTTTGTGTCATTTTTCTGCATTCACTTAGTTCTGAATTCAATCTTTCACATCTATTTCATGGTTATGGGTAGGTGTTTTAATTGCATATCATAAGAGGGAGTTGTACCTCTAAAATTCAAAGGGAGATTGTTAATTCATTAGCAATCCCCAAAGTTGTTGGTAACTGATTTGTCTTCATTGTTGGGCATATTTGAGTCATTTATCTGATTATTTGAAGAGGACAATATGTTTACTAACACACGTAATATATGAAGTATATGAAGTATATGAAGTATGAAGCATGAATGTGAATACACGCAATACATAAAGTATACATAGGAAGCATGAAGCATACACATGGATACACGTAATACATGAAGTATACATTGGAAGCATGAAACATACATGTGAATACACATGATACATGAAGCATGCATATAAATGCATATCAGTCATGAAGTATACGCATCAATACACGTAAGTCACGAAGTACACTCATGAATGCAGAGTACACACATGAATACACATAAGTCACATTAATACATGTAAGCCACAAAGTATACACATGAGTACACAAAATCACCAAGTATACACATGAATACACATAAGTCACAAGAATGCACGTAAGTCATTATGTATACACATGTAAGTCACAAAGAATACATCAATACAGGTAAATCGCAAAGTATTCACATGAATTCACATAATACATAAAGTTTACACATGAAAGGCACATGCATATAGAAATGCATTATTGGCCTACTTAATAAGGTTGAATAGTTAATTCTAATTGAATGGCGATTAAAGTAGGTATGTCCCACAGATTGGCAAGAACATGCTCTGATACCAATTGTAATATCCCCTTTTGGGATAACCCTAATTCTTGCCCTATAATCACAAGTTTAATGCAATTAGGGTTACAACTTAACAATTAAATGCTTATAGCCGAATAATCTTGGTTTAGATCCTATAATCATGTTAGACAATATTGGAATAAAATTTCATATGGTCAAGCATATGTAATTCTGTTTTTACCAACTTATTATTATTCAAAGATATTTTTAATTATAAATGAGATGGAATTGATTAAATTAAATTATTTTAAAATGTTATTTGTTCCTTTTTATCATATTCATATTGTTGGATGCCAAATTATATATTAATGTTGGTGATCTTAATTTTCTTAAATCTTAAGATAGTTTAAAATTGATAAATGGGCATTTTTGTGCATTTGTATTTAAATTATAGATATAATTTATAATCTTAAAACTTAATTATTAACACTGATAAATCCACTATATACGATTAACTATGATATATTAAATCTGTCTAATTTTATGTTTGGAGAAAAATGATATTACAATGTCGATACAAGATTTGCTAATAAAATACTTAATTGTTAGAAAACATAATATAAAACTCCCCTCTATTGACGTCACCTCAATCTTTAGCAACAAGTAATTGTAGATGCCCAAGAAACTACATCGTATACATTGTCTTATTTTATACAATTACATAGAGTTGCATTACATAAGTTAACCTTTTGAGGATGTAAATGTCAAGTGACTTGAGTAAACAATACTGCTGATATCAACATCATAATTTAAGAAACAAATTAGAAAAGAGCGTTATAAGTAGATAAATTGATTACTTGTGTTTTTACGAATGCTTACTAGTGTAAGAACGTTATATTATAGCTTGAAAGATCTTCGCCGCATGATTTTATATGAAATGTCTTTTGGCCTTGAAGTCGATCCAACGTTCTAGTTATACAATATTCTCCCATTCAATATTTCATGTTCTCATAACGCCATGGGTTTAAGATCATCACATCACAACTGATGCTTGTGAAACCTGATCCATAAGTTATAATGGCATCAACCGTAGCCTCTCAATAAAGAGACTTAGCAGCAGTATCTGGCAAGTCTAAATAACAACAAAATTTTCCTACAGATTTCCTTGCTTGCTCATGTTGGTATTGCATTCATTTAGTGCTCTCAAAGAAACAATGAAAATCTATAGTATTACGGGAAGCAATAAAAATATGATGCCCTTGAAGGAAGATGGAGCACTAAGAATAGTATGGTGAATAAGAAAATTATATATAATTGACTTGATTGTGGAATGCATGTTAAAATTATTCGTGAACCAGTTATTTTTTCTACTAATCCACCCAACCCCAAGACATGACAACAGTACAATATTAGTCGTTAATTCTTTTCTATGTTCATCTTTGTCAATCATGGCATCCAAGTTGGTGTTCGTTTCTATGTTCATTTTAATGAAGAATATATACCAGACATGTAAAACAATTTTAGCCAACTACATAACTGTCCAAATATAATTATATCATGTTAACCTATAGTAGAAACTGATAAAATGAATGCATATAAAGGTGGTGTAAGATAATAAATATTGTTAGTTTTTCAGTTGTTAGAAAATAGTTTTGGAGATTAGTTGTTAGTTGTTGTGATTAGTTACTCGTTAGTTGGATTCAGTTGTGAATTCTATTGTATAAATAAGTAGTTTGATCAATGAATTGTATCAAAGAATTTCCTTTGTGTTCTCCAATTGTCTCTGCATCTTTGTGTTGATGATCTGCAGATCATCATTAAAAATATGTTTGTACTTATTTGATACCTTCAGATAGCTCAATTTAAGAGTACAATTATATGTTAACTTTTTAATTAAAGGATTCAACCATGGCAATGAACATTTGATAGATTTACAAAACACAATACACAAATTAGCTTGCATAATAACATTTCCATAGGGCAAATGGGAAGTTTGTACACAGCATAAAAATAAAAAAGAAAAAGAGAACCCAATACATGGCTAACTTCACAATAGCCAACAACAGTTAGGGCGAAAAAGAAATGGCATTTTTATGACTTAAAATGAATCCCTTACTGATAAAGAATCCATAAAACAAATAAAATCTTGCCTAATTCAATTAGACGCATCTAGCAATAAATTAGAGTGTCAAAGGTTTTTTTCCATGAATAAACTTTCCAATGTGAAACATACATATTCATGAATAGACTATCAAATGAAGAACCAACATAATGAACCTAGTACATGGCCAACTTCACAAGCGCCAACAACATTAAGAGAAATCATAAAACATTGGACGTCTTTATGCTTTGAAATAAAACCATCACTGATAAAAAAAAATCAAAAACAAAAAAAACATTCTGTAATACAATTGGATTTATTGAAAACAAATTAGAGTCTTGAAGATGTTATGAATAAATTATCTAATGTGAAACCAACGGATATGGTATTTTGATATATATCTTTCAAGTCCGTATGCTTAAGTGATCAAAACCAATGTGTCTTTTGTCTTCTGTAATTTAACATTTAGTATGTTTGTCATTACAAAGAAGATATGCATTTGTGTCTATGAAAAGTTTGAAGAAATTTGCAAACAAAGTAATTAGTTGACAAGACTTACCTGTCCTAATTCATCATTTAAGTTTGATGTCCTTGCTTGTGCTCCCATATTTGTCTCCTCGTGGAACATATTTAGATCCTTGTTGATGAATTGAGTGCTTTGGACAAATTTAATTATCTAAAAAACATCACCAAGCTTAGTCATATTCAAGTTGCGCATAAAAATGACCAATCCATTTTCAGGTTAAGTCCAAATGAATAAACACTTTTTCTTGGAACAAAAGAAAACAATAAATGTTTTGCACCGATTCTCGTCTTTTCTGCTTCAATAAAATTAGCATTAATTAAATATCAAACAATTTCCTAACACAAATAAATGAACTAAATTGGGAGAGAGAATAAGAATATAAATGACGAATATTGATATATATAATCGTATAGATTGCAATGACAAATGTTTAGAAATATTCTACAAACATATTCAGCATTCTTTACATTTCATTCATAAGACAAATAAATGAACTAAATTGAGCAAGAGAATTACATTTCATTCCTGAACTAGATTGAAAGAGAGAATAAGATGTCACATCCTATTGTGAGTAAAAAATAGAATAAAATAAAAGATCATTCGATGAGAAAGTAAGGCAAGATGGGTAGGAAAAAAATAATGGGAAATAAAAATGGAAAGATAGAAGTTTAGTGAAGGGCTTGACATTGTCAAGTAAAGGGAAAGGAAATATTGATAGGCATGGCGCCATGGGAAAGACGTTGCCTACCATTACTTTATGAAGGTATGGCATGCCTCCTTGGTGCAATTAGTTTCTATGAAAGACCAGCAGAGGGCAGGCACAAATATGAATGTCCTAATGGAAGTTATCATTGATGTCAAAATTGAGAAGACATATTGTCAATGACGTCAAAGTGTATGAGCAAGACTTGATTGTCAATAATGTCAAAGAGTTCATAGAGCAAAGATTGATAGACAAAATAGTTGCCATCATTATCATTGATGTCAGCTGAGATTTATGTCAAAGTACTTACTCTCAAGGAAATCGTAAAAAGCCTTAGGCCACTAATCAATGGACAGGTTAGTAACATGCACGACCAAGCAAAATCAGATTTCAAGTATAATGGAGGGATACCAAGTAGTGTAATGGATGGACAGTGAATAGAATAATGTATGGACAACAAATGGTAAATTGTATGACAGAAAATAGTATATTGAAAGGGCATCAATTCAAATTGGTGAAGATATACTATAACATGCAGCAATTAATATTGAAGTAGCAGTGATAAAATAAGTTTAAGAGCAATGATGTTAGTGTGAAGCCTATGTACATATTAATACAGCGATAATACTCTAAACAGAAAGCAACAATGATAGTTTAAATGGAGAGCAACTATTATTATGATTCCAGCAAAAGGCAGTGATTTATAATGATATCAAATGTTTAATATTTTAAATATGCCTTTTGTTATCTTAGTGTCACAATTTCGGGGCCACGACATGATAAGTTAGTGATATTGTGCACATGTGTCTATAAATGAGTTAATCACTATAAGTATGTAGGAGATGTCTATATATATTGGACCCCATGTGGATTGTGTGGAGGAAGTCTTGTTATTTTGGAATATGAACTATAGCACCTTTGATTCCCAACAAGGGATACATAGGTAGGGCCATCTCAAAGGAGCCCTCAACAATTAGGTTTGGGTCTAAGAATTTGACTTGTCATGTGAACTTATCTTATTCAATGCAAGATTGTACATTGTGGTGTAGAGCTACTACCTTTGTTGTGGTTGAGTAAGGTTATGAAATTGTTGCTTGCTTGTTCAAAAGGATATAGAAGGTCTAATGAATTAAAGAAAGAAAAAATTGGTAGTAACCACAAGTACTTACTAGATCAGAATATAAATGAACATAACAAGAATATTGATATATATAATTGTATAGATTGCAATGACAAATGTTTTGAAACATTCTATATATATAGTTAACATTCTTTATATTCCATGAAAAAAAAATCTTATTATGTGATTTTTCCTTTAATTTCTTGTCTCTCCTTAATTTCTCATTTTACTAGCCCCAAAGTAAAATTTTGCAAAATTGGAGAAATATAGGAAATGGAATAGCTTCTTGCCACTCATATTTTTCATTTGTATCTTTGATAACAACTAGGTTCAACACAATTTAAACACATCATCATGGGATGATTTGCATTATAGATCCTTACCTTGCTTGTACCTTCATCTTTTGACTATGAAAATCCATCAACTCATGAAGTTCCATTGTAGTTTGTGCTTAGAAGAAGAAAAATATTCACACATACTACACCTATGTTATGTCTAGTCTTTTCTCCCTTTTGCCCTATTTTGTAATGTCCCCAAATTATTGATAAAGTGATTAATTAATTTAAGTTCTCCAAAATTAATATTATTTCAAAATGATGACTTTAATTAATTATTTTAATTAAAATAAAGTGAAAATAATAAAATATTAAAAGATCACTTTATTAAATAAAGATCCTTCTAGAAGCTGGGGTTAGTTGCAAGTTGGCTTCTTCTGGAAGATTCATTGTTGTGCAAGGCATTGGGCATCCATGGTTGAGTTATTATCTCTTATGCTTTATGCAAAGGCTTGAATCTTTGATTCAAGTAAATCTCTGAGGACGAAAACCTTGAGCAGATTAGGAAAGGGTTGGACGAAAACCTAACTCTTTGAGGAGTGAATTCACAACGGAGTTCACATTGAGCCTATTAATCCAGATTTGGAGCTTCAAGGAGTATTGGCTAAGGAGAGCGTTTATTCCGGAAATTTTGTGTGTCTTCTTCGAAGACAAAATTTCCAGCGGTTATTTGATATATCGGGTGCAATTGATATTTTGGTATTTTGTTGATTGGCTATTTGCATATCAGGGATTTATGATGAAATTCTAGGGTTTGCAATTTGGTGTATTCCTATTTCCAAAAGATGAATATTGAGGCTATATCTATATAGGTGCAGAGAGAATAATATGGCAATCTGAGTTTGATATTATTGTCAAGTCCTTTGTTAATGGTAGATATAATAAAAAATAACGAATATGTAATTGTAAGGCTACACCCGTCGACCTTGGTGATTGCATATTATTATGGATTGTGTAATGTCCCCCTTTTTAGCGTGATCTTGTTTTGAGTGTGTTAGCCTATTACTTAGACCCTTGTGGGCTAATTGTTTTGGTTAGAGGGTCAGTGGTATCTTCTGGAGAGTTTGTTCGTTCTCATCTTTTGTGATCAGGGATTGGCTCATTGCAGGCCTTGGTTGTACAGGAGTTGTCTGCTTCTGACGGCACTGAATTCTATTGAGTTTTGAGGAAGTTAGACTTACTTAAGTGATTTAAGTTATTATTTAACTTAAAGTATTCTTATAAAGTCAAATTGACTTTATTATTTTATATCACTTAAATAAGTTTGGAAAAAAAGGTGATTTAATTTTATATCACTAATACCTTTATGTGGGGGCCAAATATTAAATTTGAAACTATTGAAAATGACTTGAGGTTATTTCAAAATATTTAAATGACCTAAAGTATGCCCTAATCCTTAGAAATTCACACCTCTTTGCTATATAAGGGTTTTAGGCAATGAGAAACTCATCTATTGAATATTTCAACTTTGCCTTGGAGGTTTTTCCCTTGCTTTCATCCTGTGATCAGGTTTGCAGCAATCCACCATTGGAGAACGAAATCTCTTCAGTGTGAGCACTTGTGAGGCTGTGAGAGATCAGCTGAATTGGTGCAATTTGAGAGAGCTTCATTCAGAAGTTCTATAGTGTCTTATCAGAATTTTGTGGGGTTTCTACATCAGCAACAGAGGGTTTGAGTGGATGATGTTCTTCCTTTCTTCATGGCAGGCATCATACTTCAATGGCTGTACCATCTGAGATGTTTTGGGCTTCTTTTTGCTTGAAAGGTGTGGCTGTTTGAGCTAGGGCGTACCAACTACATGGAGAAACGCCTTCCTTCTTGAGGGTTTCTCTTCACCATCATCAGCACTTGGCATCTACCTTTCATTTGCTCCAGTTTCAGTTGGATTTCATGCTTGTATCATTCTACACTTGATTATATCAGATTTTCATGTATAGACTGGCAAACTGGCTTCGTTTTTTAATTAAAAAACCTGGAGGCTTTCGGGTATGTTTATATGTTCTAAATCCATTGTTGAGCTTATTAAATACCTTCTACAATTTCAGTTTGATTAAATTTGCTCAAGTTTTCATTTTGTGAGCTTTTATATGATGCACCTTCTCTTCTGTCTATAAATTTTCTCTAAAAAACTCAAAAACACAAATAGACTTAACAAAAAGACAGGGGTTTGAGCAATGAGCTAGCAAGGCTCATCACAGTGGTATCAGAGCATTCAAACATTATTGTCAAGTGCCAAAAACCAAAAACACAGCAATTAAAAGTTTATATCAGCATATATCAGCTTTACATGGCAAGTGTTTGACAAAATTCCCAAGGCAGAAATTGAAAGGTTTTGAGTCTATATTAGCAAGGCTCATCACAGTGGTATCAAGCATAAGAAGACTGATTTTGTGTACTTTGGCATTGAAGAGATTAGAAGGTCTGAAATGTTGAATGAAGAGTGGTTGAGGAAGGCCAAGGAGGCTAGGTTAGTTGCTGCAAATGCCAAACAACGTCTTCAAGAGGTAAAGGAAAAAGTCAATCACCTAAACATAGCAAGACATAAAAGGATAGATGACCTTAGAAGGCTTTTAACTCAAAGAGAGGATGGATATGAATATGTACCTTGTTCTAATAATGATTCACCATGTGAGGTTGAAATTGTTCAAAGTTTGGAGACTCATTCTTCTAGGAGTTGCATATGGGATGACGATGGCGATCCAGTTTCTCTTCCTAGAGTAGATGGTATTCAGTATGATAATCCTCTCATCGAGTTAGATATCGCTCGCACTCAGGACATGAGCATTGATCATTGCGTTTGGGACCCTTCCAGTGTATTGGGATTTCAAATTAAGCTGGCAGAGGAGTTTTCGGAGGAGTACATGATGAGGCGTGCAGATAGTTCTACATTTGACCCTCACGATCTGGCAGCTATCTACTTGTTGCTTGGTGATTTAATCTTTTTAGACTCTTCATTGATCGATGGTTGTCCTACTTGGAGTTGGCATGATTTGCAGAGTTGGGATTTAGGAGCTTCATTGCTAGATGGTTGGTTTCATGGGTTGACAGGTTATGGTGACATCATGGGTTCCAGCTACAGACAGAGATGTTGTGTTGCGGATGCTTCCCGATATTCTTACTTTATTATGATGGATGGATGTGAGTACCGTTTATATTGGGATCCAGGTGGCGACATGATTGGTACTGTGTTTTGGATGAGTCCCATGCATTGGCTTCACCACTTTTGGCATGGTGAAGTTGAGATCAGTGTTGAGCAGCGGAAGACAGTTGATGATAGTAGGGACATTTCGCAGCACTATCCTTGGGATCCTGGTGGAGTGGTTGATCCTTTGTTGTTGAGATTGCTTGCGGTCAAGCAATTTCAGGGAGGGCGGATTGTAATGTCCCCCTTTTTAGCGTGATCTTGTTTTGAGTGTGTTAGCCTATTACTTAGACCCTTGTGGGCTAATTGTTTTGGTTAGAGGGTCAGTGGTATCTTCTGGAGAGTTTGTTCGTTCTCATCTTTTGTGATCAGGGATTGGCTCATTGCAGGCCTTGGTTGTACAGGAGTTGTCTGCTTCTGACGGCACTGAATTCTATTGAGTTTTGAGGAAGTTAGACTTACTTAAGTGATTTAAGTTATTATTTAACTTAAAGTATTCTTATAAAGTCAAATTGACTTTATTATTTTATATCACTTAAATAAGTTTGGAAAAAAAGGTGATTTAATTTTATATCACTAATACCTTTATGTGGGGGCCAAATATTAAATTTGAAACTATTGAAAATGACTTGAGGTTATTTCAAAATATTTAAATGACCTAAAGTATGCCCTAATCCTTAGAAATTCACACCTCTTTGCTATATAAGGGTTTTAGGCAATGAGAAACTCATCTATTGAATATTTCAACTTTGCCTTGGAGGTTTTTCCCTTGCTTTCATCCTGTGATCAGGTTTGCAGCAATCCACCATTGGAGAACGAAATCTCTTCAGTGTGAGCACTTGTGAGGCTGTGAGAGATCAGCTGAATTGGTGCAATTTGAGAGAGCTTCATTCAGAAGTTCTATAGTGTCTTATCAGAATTTTGTGGGGTTTCTACATCAGCAACAGAGGGTTTGAGTGGATGATGTTCTTCCTTTCTTCATGGCAGGCATCATACTTCAATGGCTGTACCATCTGAGATGTTTTGGGCTTCTTTTTGCTTGAAAGGTGTGGCTGTTTGAGCTAGGGCGTACCAACTACATGGAGAAACGCCTTCCTTCTTGAGGGTTTCTCTTCACCATCATCAGCACTTGGCATCTACCTTTCATTTGCTCCAGTTTCTCAGTTGGATTTCATGCTTGTATCATTCTACACTTGATTATATCAGATTTTCATGTATAGACTGGCAAACTGGCTTCGTTTTTTAATTAAAAAACCTGGAGGCTTTCGGGTATGTTTATATGTTCTAAATCCATTGTTGAGCTTATTAAATACCTTCTACAATTTCAGTTTGATTAAATTTGCTCAAGTTTTCATTTTGTGAGCTTTTATATGATGCACACCTTCTCTTCTGTCTATAAATTTTCTCTAAAAAACTCAAAAACACAAATAGACTTAACAAAAAGACAGGGGTTTGAGCAATGAGCTAGCAAGGCTCATCACAGTGGTATCAGAGCATTCAAACATTATTGTCAAGTGCCAAAAACCAAAAACACAGCAATTAAAAGTTTATATCAGCATATATCAGCTTTACATGGCAAGTGTTTGACAAAATTCCCAAGGCAGAAATTGAAAGGTTTTGAGTCTATATTAGCAAGGCTCATCACAGATTGATATTCTGAAAAGGCAGATAAGACAAAAGACGTCAGTTTTATGAAGTCGTCCCCATGCAAAGGCCACTGTAGACAAGTGTTGAAGGAAAAGGCACATCATAGAGATCGCCTACATGGAGACAAAGGAAAATTTTGAAGGCTTATAAAATTGCAAATATCGCAAGTATTTTCCAGCCGCCAAACAAAGACTTTATAAATTGCCATACTCAGCGCCACCACATTGCTCTATATATATATATATATATATATATATATCATTGTTGTGAGCCGCCATATATTATTCAGGAGTTGCTTTCCAAAATCACCAACGCAGCTTGTGGATATATGCTTATACTTGTCGACTGAGTCCTTTATTGATACGGCAAAGGCAAAGACGTGAATTTCAAAAGAAGCCGATGCATATATTGAAATCATCAAAGGAAGGCATCATTGGGTTTATTTATGCATTACACGATACTCACTACCACAAAGATTTGTGAGTGTCGATATCATATTGTTGGCTCCAGGCAATCCAATAATAAGTGTGAATCATTTTCTAAAGCCTATATTATTAAGGGAGACGCGATTTCAATTATGAAGCAACGACTCAATCATTTTGGTTGAACAAACAAAGGGTCGGGTCTGAAGAAGCTCGTGGTAATACTCATGCTCATGTGTCAACTTGTTACATTTGCCAGATCATCAAATAAAGACAAACACAAGTAAAAGAAGAGATCGTTGCATTTCCTTCATTGTATGAGTGCGATCAATGAAGACAATTTGATTTGCTTATACCCGTGTGTGGACCCTTGCTGG
This sequence comes from Sequoia sempervirens, assembly GCA_007258455.2. Lineage (NCBI taxonomy): Eukaryota > Viridiplantae > Streptophyta > Pinopsida > Cupressales > Cupressaceae > Sequoia > Sequoia sempervirens. The sequence continues at coordinate 3,604 of VDFB02266679.1, read as the reverse complement.
GAGCTGCGTGATCATTCCTGGGGAGTCAGTTGCCATAGAGACTCAGACAAAGCTTATGCCTTGGAGTATGCAGGTTGCAAGATACAGTTTTCACACTCAGGCGGCCAACACTAGAAAATATAAACAGAATGGTACTTATTAATTACTCTGAAGCTGTATGCTGAGATTTTAGTATTGTTGTTATTCTGATATCTGAAGTTTGACTAAGCCCAAAACACAATCTGTATATTGTTGTAACTCATTTCTGAGTGCATATTATGACAGTCTGCTCATTACCTATTGGTTATTCTGAGTATGTTTAGTTGTTGTATTTCCATCATTCATGATAGATGAATCAAGTGATTGCACTTCATTTGATATTTGGATGAGTTATGTTCAAAGTATTTATCTATTGAGTTCTGAAAGTAACTGCCACAAACCGTTTGACAAAATGACAATATGTCAAACTTAGGATATCATAAAAAAAATAATCAATTGAATTTAAGGGGAATATTACATATTATGTAAAGTGCCTTGCCAAAACTGATCATAAACCCCTGAATTTCTTCCTCGGGAATTTTAACAAACACTTGTCTTGTAACCTTATAACTGCTGGTAATGACTTTCAGTTTGCTTTATTTTGATTTTGAAAGATGCCACTGCTGTTTTGAATGTTTTTCCAATAATGCAAGCTGACTACTAATGAAATAGAAATGATATGCAAGTTGTTTTTGTATTTTCAAATGCATATAAATGACTGAAATGACAACTACAGCCAATAGACAATTTAACAAACACTTAGCATGCAACCTACCCAAGCTGATATGAAGGTACAGCAACTTGTCACTTTATCAAACAATTAGTGTGCAAACCCAAACTCCATTTTATTGCAAATAGATAACCTCCAAACTGATTACTTTCTTATCCCCAATGATTATGATTGATTTACAATATCAAGGTGCAATTGGACAGCAATACTAGACTCCTCAAATGCTAGCTTGGTTTCATATGACATATGCCAAGAGTACAATAGAATATCACTGTTCATGACAGCGCTGGACCAGCTAATATAATGATGCAATGAACTGAAATATGCAAGATTACAATAGATATATAGAACCTGGAAATATGACGCCAAATGCAGTAGTTGCAGCAAGATGAAATAAAATTGAATCCTTCATAGAAGTTGTCCCAAAGATGCAAGAGGGCAGCGAATATGCTCTTTGATGTCAAGCAACCCTTCTAGAGGCCAAGCCGAATTTTAATGTGACCTCCAAGACAAAAATCAAACCAGCCGTTCATGCCATAAGCCGTCCCTGTCAAGTATCCCAGCAATGAACAAAATCGACTTCTCTTACAATTCGTCCTCCTCCAACACAAAATCAAATTGCCTTTTAATTGCAAAATCCCTTCACAAAATGTGCCAATGATCCTCAAATTTAATTCTCCAAATTTAGCCCTTGGCCACAAAATTTGCACCAATGAAGAACACTGAAATATCTCCTCCTCTCAACTCCAGCTAGGATTGATATTTCACATTCGAAACCAGAACCTTAGAGTCTTCAAACCCTCAGGCAATCAAGCATTCAAGCTTCACCAATGCTGGTATGTGAATATGCAAACTCGAGATATCCCAATTAGTCTCCAATAAACTCCTTATAAAGAATTCACGATCACCTCCAAGAAGCTTCTAGAATAAAATATTATTTTATTCTCTTAAGTGACTTTTTGATATTATTTTATTTTTCGTCACTTTATTATTAAATTAATTAAATATAAAGTCATCTTATGATATTATATTTTTGAGATAACTTTACAAATAATTAATTTAATATTTTATTCCCTTATTCCTCCTTTTAGCCTTCAAGAATAAATAAAGGCTAAAATAATATCCAGATGGCTACTGAAAAGAGGACATTACATATTCATTCATTAGATTACAAATGACTAGCCTTCAACCAATTTTCCAGTCTCAAACAAGGGATTATTTTCAAGTTTTGAAACTTATTATGAACTACTACACACTTGATTTTTCATACACTAGTCCATCTCCATTCCTAGTTGTGTAGTTATTGATCAAGAAGCTTATGTTAGACACACAAGACAACTGAGAGCAAGGGGCGAGGGGGGCGAGGGGGGCGAGGGCCGCGGCGAATCAGTTGTACATTAAAACATTCAAACCCTTATTATGCATCAACATTAATGTAAACTAATAAAACATAAACACATTCACAACCATACACCATAGAACACCAAATTTACGTGGAAAACCCTAATCAAGGAAAAACCACGGTGAGCATTAACTCACATATATATGAATCACAACACCGATTACAAAAGGCTCACTGTCGAAAGTGCTCACTGCCCAAAAGAAGAAAATGGCTCACTGCCCAAAGGACTCACTATCTAGAATAGAAAGAGAATAGAAGAAACTGTTACAAGGAATTTCACTACCTCAGAGCAATAGGAAGATCCGCCACAACAACTCTACACCATACACAACCTTTGTCTCACTACCTCCAACAACCTTAGGTACACTGAAAATGCAAACATCTTCTAAACACTGCTTTCGGTAGCCTTAGGCATTTAAGCTCGCACTCAAATCACAACAATTGACTACATTCGCATCATCCTTCACAACACTACACACCACACATATCTCCAACAATTAACCTTGATTATATATCTTTTGCGACCTAAAACAACTTCTCTAAGTCAACCTCAATGAACGTATGCACCTCAAACGTGCAACCACCAAATACAACTGCACCAAACCCTTTCGTGATGGAAAGAAGTGAAGGCGGACCAAACCAAGGGTTAACCAGGACCCAAATCTACACCGACACTGTTACATCTCCTTTGACTTAAACATGTTAATGACAATGGAATTATGATCATTATGTTAATTCCAAGTAACTGCTTTCATGTGAATGTGAAATTGAGAATAAAATAGATGTTTTATTTATCGTAACTGTAATGTTAACAATCTTTTTATTTTGTAAGTAAATTTATGGTTCACGTAAAAATGAATGTGGTCATGGGATTATATTTAAATATATCGAGATATATATATTAAAACGTTGAGAACGATCTAACCATAATCCTTGTCAGTGGATGCAGGATTGTCGACGCCACGAGAGAAAGGGAAATATCATCAGGGAGAGGATGTGGTTAACAATGGATCAATTTAATCATCAAACCTTGAGTTAGTGCAAGACAATGGTATCGACGTCATGACATTGGCCAAAAGCAATTTAATATAATAATTATTGCTAAATAAGTTAAAATCAAAATATTAATTAAAAATCTCCTTTTGGGTTGAGCGAACCCATTTCTTAATTATAGATTAGCAAATTGCAAAAGGTATAAAATATTAAAATATCATAAGTAGATAATAAATCAATGCCATCGATTTAAATTTAAACATAAGTAAGGCTTAAATCAAAAGTGAATTAATTAAATGTTGAGTCATCGGCGGTAGTCTTTCCCATCATCTTCTCATCGTGCCTCCAATCAAAACAGCCAAAATGGGAGCCAAGAGGTCTCAGGGGATTCAAGCAATCTTAGAGCGGAGGTTACTGGGAGGTATTGGCAATTAATTTGGAAGCTTCTCCATTTCATTAGG
>VDFB02266678.1:0-63440 GCA_007258455.2 Sequoia sempervirens | reverse complement strand
TATTATTGTCAAGTCCTTTGTTAATGGTAGATATAATAAAAAATAACGAATATGTAATTGTAAGGCTACACCCGTCGACCTTGGTGATTGCATATTATTATGGATTGATATTCTGAAAAGGCAGATAAGACAAAAGACGTCAGTTTTATGAAGTCGTCCCCATGCAAAGGCCACTGTAGACAAGTGTTGAAGGAAAAGGCACATCATAGAGATCGCCTACATGGAGACAAAGGAAAATTTTGAAGGCTTATAAAATTGCAAATATCGCAAGTATTTTCCAGCCGCCAAACAAAGACTTTATAAATTGCCATACTCAGCGCCACCACATTGCTCTATATATATATATATATCATTGTTGTGAGCCGCCATATATTATTCAGGAGTTGCTTTCCAAAATCACCAACGCAGCTTGTGGATATATGCTTATACTTGTCGATTGAGTCCTTTATTGATACGGAAAAGGCAAAGACGTGAATTTCAAAAGAAGCCGATGCATATATTGAAATCATCAAAGGAAGGCATCATTGGGTTTATTTATGCATTACACGATACTCACTACCACAAAGATTTGTGAGTGTCGATATCATATTGTTGGCTCCAGGCAATCCAATAATAAGTGTGAATCATTTTCTAAAGCCTATATTATTAAGGGAGACGCGATTTCAATTATGAAGCAACGACTCAATCATTTTGGTTGAACAAACAAAGGGTCGGGTCTGAAGAAGCTCGTGGTAATACTCATGCTCATGTGTCAACTTGTTACATTTGCCAGATCATCAAATAAAGACAAACACAAGTAAAAGAAGAGATCGTTGCATTTCCTTCATTGTATGAGTGCGATCAATGAAGACAATTTGATTTGCTTATACCTGTGTGTGGACCCTTGCTGGGAGCTGCGTAGTCATTCCTGGGGAGTCAGTTGCCATAGAGACTCAGACAAAGCTTATGCCTTGGAGTATGCAGGTTGCAAGATACAGTTTTCACACTCAGGCGGCCAACACTAGAAAATATAAACAGAATGGTACTTATTAATTACTCTGAAGCTGTATGCTGAGATTTTAGTATTGTTGTTATTCTGATATCTGAAGTTTGACTAAGCCCAAAACACAATCTGTATATTGTTGTAACTCATTTCTGAGTGCATATTATGACAGTCTGCTCATTACCTATTGGTTATTCTGAGTATGTTTAGTTGTTGTATTTCCATCATTCATGATATATGAATCAAGTGATTGCACTTCATTTGATATTTGGATGAGTTATGTTAAAAGTATTTATCTATTGAGTTCTGAAAGTAACTGCCACAAACCGTTTGACAAAATGACAATATGTCAAACTTAGGATATCATAAAAAAAATAATCAATTGAATTTAAGGGGAATATTACATATTATGTAAAGTGCCTTGCCAAAACTGATCATAAACCCCTGAATTTCTTCCTCGGGAATTTTAACAAACACTTGTCTTGTAACCTTATAACTGCTGGTAATGACTTTCAGTTTGCTTTATTTTGATTTTGAAAGATGCCACTGCTGTTTTGAATGTTTTTCCAATAATGCAAGCTGACTACTAATGAAATAGAAATGATATGCAAGTTGTTTTTGTATTTTCAAATGCATATAAATGACTGAAATGACAACTACAGCCAATAGACAATTTAACAAACACTTAGCATGCAACCTACCCAAGCTGATATGAAGGTACAGCAACTTGTCACTTTATCAAACAATTAGTGTGCAAACCCAAACTCCATTTTATTGCAAATAGATAACCTCCAAACTGATTACTTTCTTATCCCCAATGATTATGATTGATTTACAATATCAAGGTGCAATTGGACAGCAATACTAGACTCCTCAAATGCTAGCTTGGTTTCATATGACATATGCCAAGAGTACAATAGAATATCACTGTTCATGACAGCGCTGGACCAGCTAATATAATGATGCAATGAACTGAAATATGCAAGATTACAATAGATATATAGAACCTGGAAATATGACGCCAAATGCAGTAGTTGCAGCAGGATGAAATAAAATTGAATCCTTCATAGAAGTTGTCCCAAAGATGCAAGAGGGCAGCGAATATGCTCTTTGATGTCAAGCAACCCTTCTAGAGGCCAAGCCGAATTTTAATGTGACCTCCAAGACAAAAATCAAACCAGCCGTTCATGCCATAAGCCGTCCCTGTCAAGTATCCCAGCAATGAACAAAATCGACTTCTCTTACAATTCGTCCTCCTCCAACACAAAATCAAATTGCCTCTTAATTGCAAAATCCCTTCACAAAATGTGCCAATGATCCTCAAATTTAATTCTCCAAATTTAGCCCTTGGCCACAAAATTTGCACCAATGAAGAACACTGAAATATCTCCTCCTCTCAACTCCAGCTAGGATTGATATTTCACATTCGAAACCAGAACCTTAGAGTCTTCAAACCCTCAGGCAATCAAGCATTCAAGCTTCACCAATGCTGGTATGTGAATATGCAAACTCGAGATATCCCAATTAGTCTCCAATAAACTCCTTATAAAGAATTCACGATCACCTCCAAGAAGCTTCTAGAATAAAATATTATTTTATTCTCTTAAGTGACTTTTTGATATTATTTTATTTTTCGTCACTTTATTATTAAATTAATTAAATATAAAGTCATCTTATGATATTATATTTTTGAGATAACTTTACAAATAATTAATTTAATATTTTATTCCCTTATTCCTCCTTTTAGCCTTCAGGAATAAATAAAGGCTAAAATAATATCTAGATGGCTACTGAAAAGAGGACATTACATATTCATTCATTAGATTACAAATGACTAGCCTTCAACCAATTTTCCAGTCTCAAACAAGGGATTATTTTCAAGTTTTGAAACTTATTATGAACTACTACACACTTGATTTTTCATACACTAGTGCATCTCCATTCCTAGTTGTGTAGTTATTGATCAAGAAGCTTATGTTAGACACACAAGACAACTGAGAGCAAGGGGGGAGGGGGGCGAGGGCAGGTGGGCCGCGGCGAATCAGTTGTACATTAAAACATTCAAACCCTTATTATGCATCAACATTAATGTAAACTAATAAAACATAAACACATTCACAACCATACACCATAGAACACCAAATTTATGTGGAAAACCCTAATCAAGGAAAAACCACGGTGAGCATTAACTCACATATATATGAATCACAACACCGATTACAAAAGGCTCACTGTCGAAAGTGCTCACTGCCCAAAAGAAGAAAATGGCTCACTGCCCAAAGGACTCACTATCTAGAATAGAAAGAGAATAGAAGAAACTGTTACAAGGAATTTCACTACCTCAGAGCAATAGGAAGATCCGCCACAACAACTCTACACCATACACAACCTTTGTCTCACTACCTCCAACAACCTTAGGTACACTGAAAATGCAAACATCTTCTAAACACTGCTTTCGGTAGCCTTAGGCATTTAAGCTCGCACTCAAATCACAACAATTGACTACATTCGCATCATCCTTCACAACACTACACACCACACATATCTCCAACTATTAACCTTGATTATATATCTTTTGCGACCTAAAACAACTTCTCTAAGTCAACCTCAATGAACGTATGCACCTCAAACGTGCAACCACCAAATACAACTGCACCAAACCCTTTCGTGATGGAAAGAAGTGAAGGCGGACCAAACCAAGGGTTAACCAGGACCCAAATCTACACCGACACTATTACATCTCCTTTGACTTAAACATGTTAATGACAATGGAATTATGGTCATTATGTTAATTCCAAGTAACTGCTTTCATGTGAATGTGAAATTGAGAATAAAATAGATGTTTTATTTATCGTAACTGTAATGTTAACAATCTTTTTATTTTGTAAGTAAATTTATGGTTCACGTAAAATTGAATGTGGTCATGGGATTATATTTAAATATATCGAGATATATATATTAAAACGTTGAGAACGATCTAACCATAATCCTTGTCAGTGGATGCAGGATTGTCGACGCCACGAGAGAAAGGGAAATATCATCAGGGAGAGGATGTGGTTAACAATGGATCAATTTAATCATCAAACCTTGAGTTAGTGCAAGACAATGGTATCGACGTCATGACATTGGCCAAAAGCAATTTAATATAATAATTATTGCTAAATAAGTTAAAATCAAAATATTAATTAAAAATCTCCTTTTGGGTTGAGCGAACCCATTTCTTAATTATAGATTAGCAAATTGCAAAAGGTATAAAATATTAAAATATCATAAGTAGATAATAAATCAATGCCATCGATCTAAATTTAAACATAAGTAAGGCTTAAATCAAAAGTGAATTAATTAAATGTTGAGTCATCGGCGGTAGTCTTTCCCATCATCTTCTCATCGTGCCTCCAATCAAAACAGCCAAAATGGGAGCCAAGAGGTCTCAGGGGATTCAAGCCATCTTAGAGCGGAGGTTACTGGGAGGTATTGGCAATTAATTTGGAAGCTTCTCCATTTCATTAGGGGGAACTTTTGCACACCGATGCAATCTGTTTGGGGGCTTGTAAAATCTGTAAACACCATCGGCTTTCATGGTGGATCATAGATGATTATTCCCAGACAAATATCATCGAGCCTCAACCTCATTCATTTCTCTATTCTTCCGCTATTTTGGGGATTCTCACGTTTTCCTGAGTTACTCGTTTGAGGAATTCTATGTATCGACATTAAGGAGTTTCACAGAACTTAAGATAGTTTAGCTCTGTTCTCTGAATTTCCATCCGTCTTGCTCTTAATTTCACGTTTCCCATAATTGGAAAGCCCTCTCTGTAATCGCATTATTTTTAACTCAAGCTTACTCCTTTCTCCTATCTCTTTCCCAATCTTGCTATCGTCTACTTTAGATTTCATTCTTTAAAAATCTTTGTAGATGTTGTATGCGTTGGAGTCTGGGAAATAATTTGCATTTCAATCTCTTGGGAGGTGGTGGAATCAAGTTCTTGAAATTGCATCTCTATCTTTCTTGACTAGAAGTTGCAGTAGCTTCATAGCTTGTCGAGTGTTGCTGAGGAGAGAGCTAAGATCTTTCAGGAATCGAATTCTCATTCTCAAGGAAGTTAACATATTAAATCTCCAATGTTTACTACATCAATGATATCATTTGTTGAGCATCTAATGTTAGAAAAGAAACTATTGATGTTCTAGTCTTTTAGTAAGAAGGAATCAGGTATACTAAATTATCACCTAGAGATGGTCTAAGAGGAGAAATTCTTGTAGGATAATCGAAACCACATCTCTTTTTGCTATCATAATTATCTCTGTCAATATTATAATTCTAATTTCAGTTCAGTTTGAACCATTCGAATTTTACCATTGAATTTATTCCATCTGGCAAACAGAATTTTCTTTCCTATAAACATAAGTTGGATAAATACCCTATTTTTGCTCTTCTGAATCTTTTGGGATATAAAAGAGAGACTTGAAATCCTCATTGATGTATCCAACACTCTCTTCATTTGTACGAACTTTATGGTTAAGACTTGACCTGGAACTAAAAGAAATTGATATTCAAACTAGTCATTAAAAATTAAATTTGGGACCAAAATATGAAGTTGTATGATAAGATCTAAAAGACCATTTAACTGAATATGTCAATTGGTACATAAGTGCTCAATGAAAAAAACCTTTGTTTAGAGAAGGTAGTTAGTTTTAAATGAAAGCGATAAATGTTGAACTCTCTCTCTCTCTCTCTCTCTCTCTCTCTCTCTCTCTCTCTCTCTTTATGAATAGATGCTTAGTGGTATCAGCTTAACCTTAACTAAGAGAAGAGATTATGAATCAAGTATGGTAATGAAAGCAACTTCGTCTTTGTCGAGTTCATCTCATGTCTTACCTTTGCTAAGGGACTGAGGGTATCTCCTTCTCAGCAGATATCAATTTGTTCAGCTATCCTTGATTGTAGAAGCAGTTTGCTACCTAAGAGGTGAAAGATAAAGAGTCTAATCTCCCTTTAAGGGTTTAAGAAAACAACTTAATCTTAAATAAAAATGGTTCCTAATCAGGTTATTGTGATGTTAAATTATATGGTTAAAATATAACCTCAAACTAAGAAGAAATGATAATCAAACTTGCTAATGTAAAATTAGACCTCGATCTACGTATTGTCATGTCGAGCAAGGGTGAGAATGTTGACGGCATAGGAGAGCCAGAGATATCGGTACAAGAGTGCCAGTAATATTAAAATCCTTGGCCAAGGTACGATGCTAGATTCAGCATCTGTCAACTATCAAGTACCAAATATACCACTGATCAGAGTGACCTTTCTAGTTGGGAGGTACCCTTAGTGAGGTTGATCAGGAGGTATAGGTCTTTGACACCAGGCTTAGAGGCATGATGATAATTTGATCCATGTTGATTACCCTCGTGAAGGGTCGGGTTCTTTAGTTGAAGAAACTCGGGGGACCAGTAGGTCTTGGTTGGGCAAAAAAGCCCCTAATGGTGTTTCTCTTTCTCTCAATGATAAAGTTGTTCAAGCAATTCATCATGATGGAGATGTCAAATTGTAATTCCAAGTATATGCATTCGTCAATTTAAGATTACTATTAATGCTGCAATAAATGATATTACCTTTAAGTTGATTGTTTGTAGAAGATTGTAGTTGATTAGTTAGACAGTTATTTGATACATTCAGCTGAAATGAAAGATCTAAAATTAGTTAATGAATATAAAGAAGTTATTTCTTTCCTTCAGTTCATAAATTGGTCAAATGGGAATCCTAGATGGATTAGTTAGTTATTGCAAGATGAAATTTGGCAATTAGTTTTCCATTTCTTAAACCATAGAATGACAGCTGTTACATTTGTTCATAGCTATGGTAATTGTTCGTTATTTTCTAGAAGCAAAGAAAAGTAGTTATTATCCTTCTGTAATTTTTCTGTTATATGTTTACAGATAATAGTTTTCCTTTCAGATGAAAATGAAAGTTTAAAAGTTAGTTGATGATTTATATGATGTAATGACATCAGAATTGATTATTTTTTCGTCTAACTGCAAAGGAAACCCTAGTTTGACAGTTATTTAACTATTGATCTTCCATGAAGCGGTTGGTGAAACAATTAGTTGTTTCAATTCAGCTGTAATTGGAAACTTAGAAGTTAATTGAAAATTTAAATTGATTCAGTTGAAAACGTTTGGGAAACTCTTCAATGAAAATAAGTTAGTTATATTCAGCAGAAAATTGGTAGTTAATAATAGAAGTTGAGGATGAGTTGTAACATATGGTATCAGAGCTACCAGGTTCGACACTGAACCTCAAGGCTCATCATGCACTTAGAAAAATGAAAGCAGCATTGGAAACTTTGTAAACCTTTTGCATTGAATCTATCACAGGCAGTGGTAGTTATTTTGTATTAAAAATCTATCACAAGAAGTGAAAGTTATTTTTGTAAATATCTTTGCAATGGATCTATCACAGGAAGTGATAGTTAAGTCGTGTGGTACATGATAAGAGTTTCTCTAGATCTTGGCACTCCATTGGATTTTGGTAAAATCCCTTTCAATACTGGCGAGAGATGCCATTGCTTAATTTCTTAAATTCTAAAATGGTCTAGCCGCTGAATTTTGAAAATTGTATATGCCCAACTGGTCAAAATATGATTTAATGATGGGAATGAGCTCAGCCTTTTGACTTATTGCTGAAATTAAAAACTATTTATATTTTGAGATTGAGTTCAGTTATTGTACAAGAACATTTTGGTTGTTCACAATGTTTGATGAAATGTTCATCTCTATCATGTCCTGGATGGGCCTCTAATGGATCCTGTAAGGAAGTAAATTTTAAGAAAATGCACCTAGTATGTTCTTAACTTTACAAAGAAAGAAATTTTGTGTTATGGTATGTGGGTGGTGTTGGTGTAACAACTAGCACCTCTAGAGTAAGAGTTGGTACGGACAACTATGCACACTACGCAATGAGTGCTCTTCAAATTACGAGGGGAAGCTCCCTCGTTGTGCTTGACAAAGTGCTTTGAAAAGGAAAGTAAACTAAACTATATCCTGTCTTTTTGTCTCAGCTGTAGAGGTACAAGGCTTTCAAGAAAACTCTATACGTTGCAGCTAAGTATTTTCTGGTTTTGCAGACTACTAACTACAACTAGGCTTAATTACTTAAAATCTATCAAGTTTCCTCAAGAAAACAGAGCATATGGAAATGGAGCAAGGATGACTATCTAACGATAAACAAGTATAGATTCTCAACTTGAAGGCAAGGTGGCACATCGATCAACTCAATCCAAACAAGTTTATTGGAAACAACAAATATACGATAAACTTTAAATACAAATTCTCAACTTGAAGGCAAGGTGGCACATCTATCAACTCCATCTGAATAAGTTTATTATTCACACACATCACACGATAACCAAGTACAGATTCTCTACTTGAAGGCAAGGTGGCACAACTATCATCTCAATTTGAACAAGTTTATTGAACACAAAACAGATTTATCTAATTAAGGAAAGAATTCACCATTAAAATTGCATGAAACCCTATGTGACATAACAATTCATTATAACAGCAAAAACGCATGAACAGATACAGAACGAGCAATATTGAGGGCAAGGTAGGCACAGCATATATTTCTCTCTTGTGCAAAAGTTATGTACAAATGAGCAAAAGCTCTTATTTATAAACATCGAAAGGTGTAGGTAACCCTAAAATCACCTTGAGTCAACTACAGTCTTGCAATGCATGCAAGATTTATTGCTAAGCCCTAATAAAGCAAACTATACAGTTAACTGGAAAACTACCATCAGTTAACCGAAACATCTAATCTAAAAATGGACAATTGTGCAAGCATGCACGTCCTTATTGAAAGCATGTTAACTGGAACACTACCATCAGTTAACGGAAACCCTAAATAAAACTCCAAGTGAATAAAGTTGATCGCAGAATAGATATGCATGAGATGAAACAACGAGTTAACTTGAAAGGGTAATGCCAAGTTCAACTCCTGTGTATAAAGTCTATTCTGAGAGGTGGGAACTAGAGTCTACTGATCGTGATCTCGAGCAACGAATCCCTTAACGAGATTGTTGACTGCAACACTATCTGGAGCTCTGATACTCTGTCGAAGAATGTTATGCCTGTGTAACATGTCCTCAGCAGTTGTGATCTGGGACTGAAGTTCACCCCTACTCCTTGTTGCTTCATCGAACAACGCTGACATGACTGTAAGCTGATTAATCTTACAGCCATCGGTCTTCCCACTGAAAATAGTATGAATGAGTGCTATGAGCTCTGACTGAACATCGGTAAGCTCAACATACGCACCACCCTCAATCTGATATCGGCACAGTAGGCGAGAGACTAAGGTCCTCACAAACCGGAGTGCACTAGTAACGTGCTCTCTACTCTCAGCCAATTCTGACACCATAGTCTCCTCTATCTTTGCCTTGAAAACCAACTGTGTTTTCCAAGAGTAGATAGCTTCTCTATCTTCTTCATCTATAACTGAATCATATGCCATACTCAGGTGAGCAATCATAATCTCATCCCGGGGTCTGTTAATTGCCATGTCTTGCTCCTCATCCTGCAAACGAAGACGAAGCTCTCGTGCATTGTACCGCAACTGATATAACTCTATGAGCATAGCACGGCCTCTAGCAATGAACTCCCACTCATCCAAACGCTTGCCATATTCAACCAAATGATTAAGTTGACCTTGTTCTGCTGGAGGCTCAAGCATTGGCGGGAGTGTAGCAATAACATTTGACCTATGTACAAGGCTAGAAATGTACTGACGAAGCTGTCTGATTTCAGCCTTGAGGGCTGCCTTATCTTCTCCGTCCTGCAGCATTCTATCCCTGGCACTATCTGTAGCAACCTGTAGGAGATCAACCTGAGTCTAGCGTGCACTACAACCAAGGTTGACTGTGATAACCTCAAAGTCTTGAGATTCCAACTCATCCAAGCTCTTCCCCTGTGGAGGTATAGCAGTCTCAATAATGATTTCCATATCAGTATTCCTCTCAACGTGGACCATGTTCTTGATCCTCTTGTCTGGCGCATTCTGGTAAACCTGATCAAAATCTAAATGATTAAGGACATAGGATGGCTTCCTCCTCTTCCTTCCCAGTTGATTTTCAATCCAAGACTGATCTCGGCTAATGCTACTGGAAGGGTCTGTACTAACGACAGGAGGTTGTGATGAGAGTGAATATGTAGAGGCGCTACTGCGAGATGGGGAGTCTAAATCCAATTCAATATGAATTGGGGCTGACGATTGCTCCAGAACTGGTGTAGGAACTTGAGGCTGAACCTCAGGCACTGGCGGACTCTGAACTGGCCTCTAAACTAGTTCTGTGATAGGCTGTCTGTCAGGCTCCATATGTGTATTAATGGCAAGCGCCTTGCCTTTTGAATTGTTGGGCGCTTGACCTTTCTTAGGAGGGTTACTCCTTTTCTTCTATTTTGGTTTTGACGAGGAAGGTAGTGAAGGATTCACCACTACTGGCGGCTCTGCTCTAAGAACACTTACCCTCCTGGTCTTCTTGCTGTCGAGGTAAAGTATACTGTTTTGAATAACTCTACTTGACCTCTCCTTTATTGTTGCGCACTCCTTGGAGTACCAATCAACTGCTGGCAGCGGCTGTGTGTCAACCTGCTCTCTGAAAAACTGAGGAAGAATTTATCCCTCATCATCTGATAAACCTCCCACATCTTCTGACAAGAAAACAGAAATCTATGAGAGAGAGAATGCAATGAACCGGACTAAAAAAAATTTGTTTTTCAAATGTAATTACAATCAACACGCACCCGTTAAGGTTAGCTCTAAAACCAAAACGTTGCATAAGCAACTCTAACCAAGAATGTACACCATGATCCCGACGAGGGCAAGGTGTGAGCATGTGGTCAGAGGATCTAATGCAGATGCATACTGAAAGGGAACTCTAACCAAGAATGAGTCTAGGACAGACGAGCATATGGTCAGAGGATCTAGATGCAAGATGAGCTGAAGTAACCCTAACCAAGGATAGCGCCAAGTGATAGCGAGCATATGGTCAAAGGGTCCCTACAACTACTAACTGAAAGTAAATAGGCGGCAAGCCAGCCTCTTCCACTTATGCAGCGGGAAGTACAATAAGTAAATGAAAGATAAAGAGGAGAATTGCTGTTAGTACTACTAATCAGCTTACAATATATCAGAAATGCTTTGCCAAAGCCCAATAATTCAAGTTCTACAATGCTGCAATAACATATAAGACTTTGTCAATGCATAACAAACCTCTCTAAACTCAGACTCCTCACAAATCTGCATTTGTATATGACTAATATGACAGACCAGCGACTGGAATGAAGCAATCAACAACAGTATAACTCAACTAAATGCTCATATCTAACTCATAACTCAACCAAATGACGGGATATTAGATGCAACAAGCTCTAGGAAGGATGGCGCCCAAAGTTAAGACAATGAAACCCACCCAAAATACCTCTATTTTTGCACGGAAACCAAAGCTCACCCAGAAGGTACGGCCCAGCAACAAGGGCGATTTTGCCTTATAAAATCAAAGACTCCTTAATAAAATCTGCAATTTTGCTTGAATGGTCGCCCCACCTAATCAAAAGGTTAGATGCAATACCCATAACCATAGTATTTTTATTTCAAGAGCTATGAGCAAATCTTACATTCCTCAATGACATTCAGCAACTCCAGAAATGAGACAGAAAAAGCAAACTAGAACTCCAAAATGCAAATACTCAACTGAAATGCAAAACAAACCTATTACAAACTATCTCTCAACTAGTTG
Organism: Sequoia sempervirens; assembly: GCA_007258455.2. NCBI lineage: Eukaryota > Viridiplantae > Streptophyta > Pinopsida > Cupressales > Cupressaceae > Sequoia > Sequoia sempervirens. The sequence goes on along the minus strand of VDFB02266678.1, from coordinate 51,662 downwards.
CTATCTTTCAAGCAAGAAGAAGAGCCAAGCTAGGAGGCATTCATTCCTCGAAGCAATCCTGTTACCATTTCAGCAGCATAACAATATTGAAGTCATAAGATGGTCCAAATGAAGAGAGGGAGCCTCCTTTTATAGACTGAAGAGAAGACTCTGGAGGCTTCTAGAAAGTGCGCCCAATTCCATGTTGTTTTTAGGTTTAACTTTGACCAAGACTCCATCAAGATGGCGTACCTTCCTTGAGAGATAAAAATCACTTCTCCTTTTTTTTAAATAAAATATAAACTCCTCCAAAGTAGGCATCCACTTTCCCTTCAGCAATTGTGGACTTTAGAAATATAAAATATTTCCTTCATGAGAAAATACCCCTCAAGGTCCCCTTCTTTAAAACAACTTAAAGTCATATTACTAGGACAAGGGGTTATTTTATAAAATAAAACATTATTGTCTTTAAAATACTTATTTCTCCAAAATGAACCCCTTAAGCCAAAAATCAGAATTACCCAATGAACTGCCAAAAGAGGAAACTTGACTGAGTTGGTGCTGACTAGACCACTGCTAAAAATAGAATTTACTAAAAATAGTAAATTCAAGAAGTTGCTCAAAATGCAATACATGCGCCACCATTGCGAAACTCTCTGAAAACCCAGAAAGAATCCGCAAACCAAAATCCCAAACTCCAAGATGTAGCCATCATAACTTACTAAAAATAATAAGTCCAGAAAGGTTGCCCGATGCATTGCATGTCATACCTTTGCGAAGCTCTCTGAAAACCCAGAAGGAATCCAGAATCCAAACAGCCAAACTCCAACAAGCAAAACCCTGAATCTTCAAGAGAACCCACCAAACAGTCGGAAACCCTAATTCTGCCTCTGACTAGCCGACAGCACCCCGGGGATAGGCCATCAATCACTGAAAAGTGCAGCGCTAAAAATGGGGACATTACAGAGAAACGGCCATAACTACGTCTGCGAACCTCGAAGTCATCTGCGCAATTTGCCCAATAATCCTCCATAGAAGGTTCATGAAATGCGCATCCAGTAAGGCGAGTTATGTAATGACCTAAAAGATCATAGGCACGTGCCTCAACAAGATACTTAAGATGATATTTCTAGAGCTCCTGCCCTGCAACTTTGGCATCAACTGCCGTCTTGCACCAATAAATTCCAAACTAAAAAGGAAAATTGATAGATGGTCTATGCCTGCGGCATAAAAGACGATGAACATCATGCATCTGTCTCAGGAACTCCATAAAAACTATCTTATCTGAAGGATAACGTGGAAGCATAGCTGGATTTCCTATAAATCCGTATACTCGGATGTAGGTGTATGTTGGGAACTGAATAAACCAATCCGCCCAACCATCCATTGCTGCTCTAGCAACTGCCGAGATACGAATGTGCAACTCCCGGTCCAAATTTCTCACTGTATAAGTCAAGAAAGCCTCGTGAACACGCTTGAAATGACGTTCAGCCTTAGTGAACTCAAGCTGATCATAATACTGATAGACTTTCTGAACACTGAGAATGCCCACGGTGTTTAGTCCTTGGAACTGACACTGATAAGCGATCAAGTACACGAGATAAGAACACATGTGAAACTCATGAGCAACTAGGAAACCGGTGATCTGCTTGTGGATAACGTCACTAATGAAGGATGCCCAGTCATAATGCTCCTGCACAGATATGATGTGACCAATAATGTAATACATCCAAGGCTGGAAAACATTAGCATGTGATTGACCCAAGACACGATTCAAGAGTGTAATCAGAATCGCATACTCATCCTTATACTCACCATGACCCACATTGTTTGGCAATCTATTTTTCGCTTGTTTTAACCACCTTTCTGCCATTTTACTCTGGCACTTGTCCACATCAGCATTGAATGCTTGCTCGCATTGCTCCATAGAAATCACTAGACTGTTCAGGGATTGAGGTATACCAAAACTTCTTTCAACGTCCAAAGGCTTGAGACTGCAAATAACTCGTCCATTTGCTGACACTATCTCACGAGTAGTAGAATTGTAATGCTTGATACAAGACATCACGAATTCAATACAATGAACGGAGATAGGAATGGAAGCGGCCTCCAATAACCCGGACTGCTGAATGTTTTGAATAATCGAACTTCTGATCTTAACAGGATCTAGAACTACTTCTAGCAGCACCTTGTGAAGATTTGTCTCAACTGTCTCGATGAAGTCGTGAGTAAGGACTGTTTTGGTCCTGTATTCGTGCTAAGTGTACTGCATTCTGAAAAACTCGCCTTTTGACTGTGAACTTGACTATGTTTTGACAAGGTTTCTGGAGAGCTAAAAATAGCCTGCTGAGGCTAAAAATAGCCTGCTGAAGAGTTATTTTCGGCGAAAAATCTGAGATATGGGTTTTGTCCAGAAAAAGATTCTAAGACAACCCAAAACATCAGAAATGCGAAAATCTAACCTCTACTTGACCGTGCAAAGAGTTTTCAATTCAGAAAATTAGAAACTCAAGAACGGATGTTTTGAAGTTAAAAATTCCTGACAAATCAAGCACACGATTTTAATTCGAGGAAGTTATACAAAAATAATCTAGATGTTTAGACTTGTCGAATTTGCCAATTTCAGGAACATGCGAATTGGAATCTGAGAGAAATTTGAGAATCAAGGAGAAAAAAAACATTTTTTATAAGCTCTTTCTTCTGTGAAAATCGCCCCTGTTCTTCAAACTTGCTGATAAATGTGAACTTAGAACCTGCAAAAAGATATGTTTGGTAAAATCGCCTTTGGAAATTGATGAAGAATTCGCCTTTGCTCTGAAAATTCGCCTTTGCTCTAAAAATTACGAATTTTCTTGAAGATACGCCTTTGCCTTGAAGAAATACGAATCTCTTTTGAATTTCTCTTAAGAAATACGAATTTCTCTTTAGCTTTGTGAATGAATAAATGAAGATGGCGCCGTGTTTTAAATAGAGAAAATTCGCACCAACTTGTGAACTGCAAGATTTAAAACCCTGACCAAAATAGAAAGCCTCTGATTGGACCCCCTTCAGTTACACTGACACTGACTTGAAGTTTGAAAATAAATAATAAAATAATAATTATCATGCAATTTGAAATCTTAGCACAAAGAGGGCGCCAACTTTAGAAAAATGCCATTTAATGCTAAAAATGCAAGAATAAATATTAAATATTATTAAACTTCAGTTGACAAATCGAATGAAGCTTTGAGATTCACCGTTAGACTTCACTGATTTCAAAAAGTCATCATTTGAGCTCATAGGCGTCCATTTACTCAAGATATTACACTTTTTATTAACTTCCTACTTTGTAGCTGACTACAAAGTTACAACTGGCCAACTTCGATACTAATTCTCGGATGACCAGATGATGCTGAGACTGAACTGGAGAATTCATTGCGAAGCCTACAGAGCAAGGAAGAAATGTCTATTGGGAGTCATCACTGCAAAATCCATCATTTAACACCTCAAAGAATTAGGCGCCCTTGATTAAATTGATTTTCAGGTACCAAACTTAACCATTTCTCCAAACTACCATCTGACGATTCAAATGACTACTGACGACAAACGGTGAACCCTGCTGACATGCAACCAAGCTCACTGCGTGATTAGAGGTATTCCGCATCTAACGAATATACGCAAGGCATTTGAAAGCTGTGTTAAGGGCCTCAAAAGTAAAAGCGCCCCTGGCCTACAGGTGCACTGACACCGTTTTGACGAAAATACAACTCACAACCAGATACCCTACTTAGATCTCCGATATCTGGAGCTAGGATGACCTAATTCAAGCACCGTCCGTTTCTACGCGTAGCCAGAAGGACCTACGAGAGAAGACTCTAGAGGTGACGAAGCAAGAAAACTGCTTCTAAGACCTCAAATAGAAAGGCGCCTTTCCCAAGATGGAATAGACGACCAGACTTGGCCATTTTCTGAGCTGTCTTCGTTTTTCAATATTTCACCAAAGACCTTGCACGTACGAGCGTTTGCAAAATCCCGAAGGCTGACGGCTGGGCTCGTTGAATAGATAAAGTAATTACGCTCAGGTCTCGTGAAGACTTCAAATGCGAACAACCTCATCTGACAGGCCTAAAGGCTAGGCACCTCTGGCCTATAGAAATACAATGAATATTTTATGCCAGTTCGTCCGCTTATTTATGTGCCTGGTAGAATCTTTGCCACGATCTTTCAGAATGTCGGATTAACAGGCAACTTGGTGCATCGCGAAGCTGGACTAGAGTAGTACTGATGTCAGGAAGACCTTATCAGCAAACTGGATCATCTCAAGGGTCATTTTGAAAAGCGCCCCTGAGCTATAGGTGCACTAGAAATGCAACGAAGAAGCTCAAAGATGTGAAGTCTCTTTACAAGCTCATCTTCAGACGTCGACTGCCAGAACTCTAGGACTCGGATGACTGCGTTTGATAACTCGTCGAACAAGCAGACTAGTCGTGAAGAGATTGACTGCATCAATCATCAAAAATGCCAAGATCCAACACCTCATTAAGAAGGGGGCCCCTAAGCTATAGGCGCACTAAAGCTGGAAAAGGACAAGCTTCTGCACTCTAGAACTTCGGAATCTTCAACTTCTATCCCCAATTGCCGGAGTATAGCCTCGCAAGATAGCTCATCGGATAGGCAGACTAATTCTGAAGAGATTGACTGTATTCATGAGCATTTACCACAAAATTAAGGCCTTCAAAAAGAAGGGCGCCCCTGGGCTACAGGTGCGCAATTATGTTTTGCTTTGAGAAATCTTCAAAAATTGATCATTGAAATCTTCATTTTAGCCATTGAAATGACCATATAAAAGTATAAGTGTCGCCGTGAAATGCTCCTCCATCGTGAAATGCTTCATTCTGAGTCTCTGATTCTGGTTTTAATCAATGGAACTGCCTTTGACTGACAAAACATTAGCAAAACTCCATGCTTGATATTGCCCAAAAACTGTGTTTTACATCATTTCAACAAGGTCTAGACTATTTTAAACAAAATGCCTTGATGCAGCAAAAAAAAATTTGGTTTGGGTACAACAGGTGGACAGGTAGTCCAATAAGCCCAGGTGATTAGTCTCCCCAAGCCGAGCAGGGCGGTGAGCAACTTAGCTAACCAGAGTTGGCATACTTAGTAGGAGGGTATCCTTAGTAGTGCGATAGAGTTGGTTAAGTGGGGATACACACTAGAGCTCAAATGGCAACTGAAAGGGGAAATCCCTCTTTACAGTGGCATGCCGAGTCTCGAAGGATAGTTAAACTGGAAAGGGAATTCCGATCTTTCTTTTGTATTTACTTAACAGTTTAATTTAATGATGCATTAGATAAAAGAAACTAGTACTTGATGAAAACTTTTCAGCTAGAAAAGTGAAGGTTGATGTTAATCTATGGTGAAATTCTCTTGGTAAACCTGTGTTAAAAGTAAATGATTGCTATACTCAAGAAGAGTATCCATCTTTACGGTGTTGGTTATAACAACTTCTATAATTCTGCTATCAAGACAATTCCATTTCAATCATTGGACAGAAAAGATGCTGAATTCCTATAACCTAGGTAAGCGAGAAGACAGGATTAGCATTAGTCCATGAATGTTGTTAGAAATGGTTAAACAAATCAAACCGATCAGGAAAGATTGGTGGAAACTATTAACAGATAGAAAAGCTAAGTAAATGTCACTTCGGAGGATTATGAAGGAATCCTTCAAAAATTTCCATATCTTTTGATGAACAATTGAGAACATTATATTTATCTTTATGTTTAAATTTGACACTTTGAATAAACAATCATCGAGGACGATGATTCTTAAGGGCAAGAGTATGTTACATCCCCTCTGACTTAAACATGTTAATGACAATGGAATTATGGTCGTTATGTTAGTTGCAAGTAACTACTTTTATGTGCATGTGAAATTGAGAATAAAATAGATGTTTTATTTATTGTAACTATAATGTTAACGATCTTTTTATTCTACAAGTGAATTTATGGTCCACGTGAAAATGAATGTGGTCATGGGATTATATTTAAATATATCTAGATATATATATTACAACGTTGAGAACGATCTAACCATAATCCTTGTCAGTGGATGCAAGATTGTCGACGGCACGAGAGAAAGGGAAATATCATCAAGGACAGGATGTGGTTAACAATGGATCAATTTAATCATCAAACCTTGAGTCAGTGCAAGACAGTGGTATCGACGTCATGACCTTGACCAAAAGCAATTTAATATAATAATTATTGCTAAATAAGTTAAAATCAAAATATTAATTAAAAATCTCCTTTTGCGTTGAGCGAACCATTTCTTAATTATATATTAGGAAATTGCATAGGGTATAAAATATTAAAATATCATAAGTAGATAACAAACCAATGCCATCGATCTAAATTTAAACATAAGTAAGGCTTAAATCAAAAATGAATTAATTAAATGTTGAGTCATTGGCGGTAGTCTTTCCCATCATCTTCTCATCATGCCTCTAGTCGAAACGTCCAAGATGGGAGCCAAGAGGTCTCAAGGGATTCAAGCAATCTTAGAGCGGAGGTTACTAGGAGGTATTGGCAAGTAATTTGGAGGCCTCTCCATTTCATTGGGGGGGAATTTTGCACACCGATGCAATCTGTTTGGAGGCTTGTAAAATTTGTAAACACCATCAGCTTTCATGGTGGATCATAGATGATTATTCCCAGACAAATATCATCGAGTCTCAACCTTATATTTGTTTCTCTATTCTTCTACTATTCTGAGGATTCTCACATTTTCTTGAGTTACTCGTTTGAGGAATTTTATGTGTCGACATTAAGGAGTTTCACAGACCTTAAGATAGTTTAGCTCTGTTCTCTGAATTTCCATCCGTCTTTCTCATAATTTCATGTTTCCCATAATTGGAAAGCCCTCTCTGTAATCGCAATTTTTTTAACTCGAGCTTGCTCCATTCTCCTATCTCTTTCCCAATCTTGTTAGCGTCTACTTTAGATTTCATTCTTGAAAAATATCTGTGGATGTTGTACGCATTGGAGTCTGGGAAATAATTTGCATTTCAATCTCTTGGGAAGTGGCAGAATCAAGTTCTTGGAATTGCGTCTCTATCCTTCTTGACTACAAGTTGTGGTAGCTTCATAGCTTGTTGAGTGTTGCTGAGGAGAGAGCTAAGATCTTTCACAAATCGAATTCTCAGTCTCGGGCAAGTTAACATATTAAATCAATGATGTTTATTGCATCGATGATATCATTTGTTGAGCATCTAATGATAGAAAAGAAACTACTAATGTTCTAGTCTTTCAGTAAGAAGGAATCAAGCATATTAAACTATCACCTAGGGATGGTCTGAGAGGGGAAATTCCTATAGGAGAATCGAAACCACATCTCTTCTTGCTATCATAATTATCTCTGTCAATATTATAATTCTAATTTCAATTCAATTTGAACCATTTGAATTTTACTGTTGAATTTATTCCATCTAGCAAACGGAATTTTCTTTCCTATAAACAGAAATTGGATAAATACCCTACTTTTGCTCTTCTGAATCTTTTGGGATATAAAAGAGAGACTTGAAATCCTCATTGATGTATCCAACACTCTCTTCATTTGTACAAACTTTATGGTTAAGACTTGACCTAGAACTAAAATAAATTGATATTCAAACCAGTCGTTATAAATTAAATTTGGGACCAAAATATGAAGTTGTATGATAAGATCTGAAAGACCATTTAACTGAATATGTCGATCGGTACATAAGTGCTCAATGAAAAAAACCTTTGTTTAGAGAAGGTAGTTAGTTTTAAATGAAAGTGATAAATGTTGAACCGAGACTCTCTCTCTCTCTATTTATGAATAGATGCTTAATGGTATCAGCTTAACCTTAACTAAGAGAAGAGATTCTGAATCAAGTATGGTAATGAAAGCAACTTCGTCTTTGCCAAGTTCATCTCATGTCTTACCTTTGCTAAGGGACTGAGGGTATCTCCTTCTCAACAGATATCAATTTGTTCAGTTATCCTTGATTGTAAAAGCAATTTACTACCTAAGAGGTGAGAGATAAAGAGTCTAATCTCCCTTTAAGGGTTTAAGAAAATAGTTTCATCTTAAATAAAAATGGTTCCTAATCAAGTTATTGTGATGTTAAATTCTATGGTTAAGATATAACCTCGAACTAAGAAGAAATGGTAATCAAACTTGCTAATGTAAAATTAGACCTTGATCTAAGTATTGTCATGTCGAGCAAGGGTGAGAGTGTTGACAGCATAAGAGTACCAGAGATATCGGCACATGAGTGCCAGAGATATTGGCACAGGAGTGCCAGAGATATTAAAATCCTTGGCCAAGGTACAATGCTAGATTCAACATTTGTCAGCTATCAAGTACCGGATATACCACTGATCAGAGTGACCTTTCTAGTTGGGAGGTACCCTTAGTAAGGTCGATCAGGAAGTATAGGCCCTTGACACCAGGCTCAAAGGCATGATGATAATTTGATCCATGTTGATTACCCTCGTGAAGGGTCATGTTCTTCAGTTGAAGAATCTCGGGGGACCAGTAGGTCTTGGTTGGGCGAAAAAGCCCTTGATGGTGTTTCTCTTTCTCTCAATGATAAAGTTGTTCAAGCAATTCATCATGATGGAGATGTCAAATTGTAATTCCAGGTACATGCATTCGTCAATTTAAGATTACTATTAATGCTGCAATAAATGATATTACCTTTAAGTTGATTGTTTGTAAAAGATTGCAGTTGATTAGTTAGACAGTTATTTGATACATTCAACTGAAATGAAAGATCTGAAATTAGTTAATTAATATAAAGAATTTATTTCTTTCCTTCAGTTCGTTAATTGGTTAAATGGGAATCCTAGATGGATTAGTTAGTTAGTTATTGCCGGATGAAATTTGGCAATTAGTTTTCCATTTTTTAAACCATAGAATGACAGTTGTTACATTTGTTCACAGCTGTGGTAATTGTTCGTTATTTTCTGGAAGCAAAGAAAAGTAGTTATTATCCTTTTGTAATTTTTTTGTTATATGTTTATAGATAATAGTTTTCCTTTCAGCTGAAAATGAAAGTTTAAAAGTTAGTTGATGATTTGTATGATGTAACGACATCAAAATTGATTATCTTTTCCATCTAACTACAAAGGAAACCCTAGTTTGACAGTTATTTAAATATTGATCTTCCATGAAGTGGTTGGTGAAACAATTAGTTGTTACAGTTCAGCTAAAACTAGAAACTTAGAAGTTAGCTGAAAATTTAAATTGATTCAGTTGAAAACGTTTGGGAAACTCTTGAATGAAAACAAGTTAGTTATATTCAGCAAAAAATTGGTAGTTAATAATAGAAGTTGAGGATGAATTGTAACAAACACGTGACACCATGCTTCCACAAACAACAAACCATTTCTGCAATCAGCGCTAGCACGCCAAGTTGGCCAAACCTACACTAACACTATCAAACAATCAATTCACTCTTCACCAGATTTGGAAACATCCTGCAGATCACATAGCAACATCACACAAGATCTTGGAATATTCCAACATCATCAAAATATTCAGCAACACTACCACAACCACCTAAAATTGAGAATACTATCATCCTGTGCAACCAGCCACACTGCCACAGACATACAATTAGGGAGTCTATCAAAACATTGGGGAGTATTCTTCATTTTATTTTTCATAACATTGTATTAGACCTACCGTATCATTGGGGAGTCTATCAAGTGATGTTTGTACCACTATCGTGACTCTTTTCCTTTATTTATTTAATAAACACAACTTCCTATTATAACCTTAATTTAATAAGAATGATAATTTTTGTTTCTTCACTATAAAACATTGACTCCTGTCCATAAAATTATCTTCACTCATGAATGTCAGCAAACAAATTTAATCCTCTTTCAATAACTATAAGGTTTTATTTTTTTCAAAAATACAAAATGGATTTCATTGATATGAGGTATTCAAACATTAAAAACTGAAATCTTATCTCTATAGAGACTCAAAGCACTTGAACTCCAAGAAAAAAAAATTGCAGTCGCTATCGCTCAATCATGTGTGTGTATTATTTGACCCTTCAATTTCTTGTCCACATTGATAAGTACAACAGTGTAAAATCCGTAGTCATAACAATGTATTTCAGACAGTTATGAATGGCAGATCATGGCAGATTCCTGAAAAACAACCTTTCTTTTTTCCCTCAGGAATTTGACCCAAACAGCATACAAAGAAACAACTTACTAAATGGCACCTTCTTTGATTTCCTATCAGATGTTTCTTTATCTTTCTTTGCCCTTTCTCCTGGAAAATCTCTCACAGATGTACAACACCTCTGGAAGACATACAACACTCCTAGCAAATGTTTCTTTTCCTGTCCAGAAAAATTACTGTCTCCATGCTATGTTCTTGTATATAATTTCTGTAGTTTTCCAGTGAATTGAATTCTCTCTACTAAAATGCAATCCTACCATTAGAGAATTGAAACAAATCTACATAAAAGGATTTGGAATGCCATACAGTCACTTTTATACAATAACTCAAAAAAATTTCTAACTCTCAAAAAGTGCTTCTTTCTAGAGAAATGTCAACCATGGATGTTAGGCAAGGATCTAGGAAGTGACCCTATTTCCTCCTAAGATTTTCTTGTCAAGCACTCTTAGTCCATCCCATTCTCCCATGAACATCATCATATCTTATATTGGCTCTTTCCCGGTAATTAATTACGATACTAGCCTTTCTCTTCCCAAAACCATTGAAAATTTCAAGGTATAGTAGACTTCTTACAATTGTAAAAAAATTGGTGAATCTTTCTGTTTCAAAAAATATGTAGTGTGAACATAATAGGATAAAAATTGGAAAAAAAAAACATAGAATTAACAAATAATACTTGCATATTTTGGTAAATGTATTAATTTCAAATTTTATTTTAAAACTTGACCAAGAAATCTTTTCTTAATAATATTTAAAAATTGGTCAGTTTAAATTTTGAAACTTCTGTGAAAATTATCAAATGGGTTAAAAATCAACCATAAAATATACCCCAATTCAGATTGGTGTGCATTAGAGCTAATTATGGTCTCAATTCTTGATTAGGCCCTGCCACTTGCCTTTATTGGCTATTCATTTTGGCTCAGGGTCTTTATTTCACATGTTATCCATGGCATATGGCTTTCTTGTATGGACTTGTCTAGAGTTTACCTATTATACGTTCACTCCCCTCGTCTGTTTCCTTTGATGTCTTACCTTTACTTGTTTGCAATTATTAGTAGGACCCTTACTTGATACAAAACTTCTTGTACTTTTGGCTCCCACTGACCTTCCGTCATTCATGGATATTAATCTAATATCATTTCATTTATACCATCTACAGGAAAATGTACTCTAGCTAAAATCAATATAATTGATTCGGAAAAAGCATAAGTTAATCTAACCAAAAGCTTTGGAAGGCAACATGCTCACTTGTTTAAAATAATGAAAACTAGCATGTAAGGAAGAAACTAGAATTATGAACTACAGAATATAATGAGATAAGAGCAACAGTGTTGGCTGAGGAACATGAAAAATACATAAATAGCAGTTGAAGGTGTGTGAAATGTAAATAGTTAAGGTCAAACATGGAGTAAAAAGAATTTAAAGAAATGGAAAAACAACGATTGGTCAAAAATATTACCTCAATGGAAACATATAAAGAAACAGGAATGATTGTATTATATAGAGTAATCAAGGAAAGACTCATAAGCACTCCCACCGAATCACCACATGGAAACATCTTATATGTTAGTTCTTTTATTGTGTTCTAAAAGATTCTTTGAGACATTTGGAATGAGTAGAAAATAGTGAAAGAAGATCCAATACCATAGGTTTGGAGCTTGCATTGGAGATATATCCCGATTTTTTCTCAAGCTCTAGGTACCAGAGTTCAGGATTAATAAAAAGAGCACTGTCATGTAACATTTGCAGACAAAAAATTTAGATAGAGTTAAAGACTGAATTTACATAACATTCCAGAATCCAAATAAGTACATCAAAACTACAATAAATATACCTAGATATGGTAAGAGGATGAACATAAGACTATTTTTTTATATTCTTTTTTGGATAAAGAGAAGGTTTATATATTTTTACATGTAAGTTTACAAAATTCCAAAACAAGCATAAAACTTGTTAATGATGATTACTAAACACCTACTATAAGTGCCAAAGAGAGCCATCGAAAAAGACTTCAAAGAGCACAAAGACTAAACTTTATGCAAGAAAACAGATATTCTGATCTCGGTTCTCTTCTTGATGTCATTAAATATAGGCATAGACCAGCAGCATGAGAAGCAAAAACATATGACTAGGAAGATAATCCTTAGTTTCACTCATTGTTCATGTCAAGGTTGTGCATCATTTGCAGTTGGGTAGGCCAGAAAGCATCCTCCTTTGCTATTCCACACCCACCCCATGGATCCCTCTCGCTGGCCTCTTTGCTGCATATTTCATTGTTCTGTAGAGCTTGTGATTTAATTCAAGGAGAATTTTTTGTGCTTTCTGGCCATAAGTGCATTGCAAATTGCTGGAAGTACTGATTAGAGACTGAGCTCTCTCTCTGTAGGCTCTCTCCAGTAAGGATTCTTTCAATTGCCTCAGTTCTATTGAAAACAGTTTGATAAAAATGCCAAAATATAGCAACACTTGCCTCTTGCTTGTTTAGACAATTAATTATAGAACACTGGTTATCTTTTATGCCTTGGAGATTGTTTATCTGCAATCTTGAGTTTCTTGATTTTCCCTTGTTGTGGGCACGTTTTTGAGTTACACAGCTTTCAAGACACTATGCAAGGTATCATTAATGTTGGTCAATGAAACATGTATAGTGCTTTCTATTGATATTGTATGGCTGAATAAATGGGTTCATCTGTCAGCAGAGGATTTGTCATTACCCTTTTGTGCCAGGAGGAGATGCAAGATTTGAGGGTTTATCACCAAGCTTGAAGTGACCGCCAATTTGCAGTGGAATAGTGGAAGTAGGCTCTAGAGAAAGAGAGGTAACCAGAATGGGGAAGAATCTTGGAGAGGAAATAAGTGAAGGAAGACTCATATTCTTGGAGATGAGATTTGCAGTGCTTGTGACCTTGAGGGTGTAGTTAGTATAATTATAATTTGTTATATTTTGTAAGAAATTGTGCAGTCAACTTATTTTAGTAGTTGCTTGTTGGCTTTGGGTAGTTGTTTATAAATTATTGTAAGCAAGTTACCAAAGGTCATGGTCTGACCGACAATTTTTGGGCCCTCTAAATAGAACTATCATACTCAAGGAATGGGTCTGATTTGTGAGCGGTCATCCCTGTTGTACACTTATTGTAATTAAGCACTACTTGCAATAAAGAATTTACAATTTACTATTCACATTTGTAGACTAGTGCAATTGATAGTGTAACTAGATAGCAGTAAAAATTTGGTGCTGTTGCAGATTTAAAAGGAATCAATGTCGGTCAATGATATCTATTGACAATGACACTAAAAAGATGGAAACATAAAGGGGTTGGCCTGTTGAATAAGCAGTTAAAACATCCAAGAATGAGAAAACAATCTCACTAGAGACTATATATTTGTGGGATCTGTCTGTACAACAACACGTTTGAGAAGAATCAAAAAGAAATCAAGTACTACAAAATCCAGAACAATTTGGTGGTGACAAAAGATATGGGAACACTGCTTAATCACCTTCCCTGACTCCTTGCCAAGCACTATATTATACTACAAGACCTCTGTATCGAATGTGACTGTAATGCACATAGACAATAATGGTACAATAATACAAAGATATTCAAATTATATATATGTATAATTTTATATTGCTGTCCCAAAAAATGACCCGTAGACTGCCATCCCCAAAATGCATCCCCTACTGTCCCACAGTCCCTGTCCTCAAAATGCCATAGAACACAGGAAAAATATGATTTACAAAGAAGAAAACAAATATTCTTATATTTTGTCCTATACTGCAAAGCAAAGCAGAAGACTGCTTTGTTGGGACTCTTCAAGCAATACTTTTGGAAAGTTCAGAATCATGATTCTCGGCCCATAAATTATTTTAGCCACTCTAAGTTGCTTTGCATTACAGATTATTTGTACTTCTTTTCAGAATGCTTATTCCTTGATTATTTCCAAAGAGCTCTTTTACACTAGAATTCTAACATGTAGTTCAAGCTAATTTTGTTGGCAAAAGAATAAAAACAGAAACTGTGAAGCTAATCATTTTTTTCTAAGGACCGCATACTCAAGTTTTCTAGGAAAAATCTGCAGAGACAGAAGGGGTCTGAGTAGATGTAAAGAGTTACCATGGGCACTCTCCCCTATTGTAGGTAATTTACCATAGAATCTTTCCACCTCAAACTTAAATGGTGGTAGAGATATGTGGACAGCACTAATGTTGAAAGACCTAAGAGCAAGAAGACTTTAGTAGGCTTCCTAAGTCACCTCAATGCAATATCTGAACATATCCATTCATGGAGATAGAGGAAAACAATATCTTTCTATTCATTTTTATTTTAATCATTAGAAAAACATGGATCAGTCATTTTGAAGACAGGTATGAAGAAACAAGACACACGTACATGTAATCAGAGCAGACTTACACCACCAAGCATTCCAATAAGTTAGTTCAATTTGTTTATTCTGTATATGTTCCCTGATGTAGTGATGGTGCACCTCTATATGGGCTTTTTTTCAAGAAACAGTGGATTCTAACCATCTTGATATTACGATGGCAATCGAGGTTGAGTATTGCTAATAGAAACTGTTCGCTGACAATGGGAATCAAAAGAACATCTGGGCAAGCACATTGTCAAACAAAACATAAATTGTATATAAAGAACCACTAACCAAGATATTCCCCCAATCATTGCCATCACGAAAAGCATCCCAAACAAGAAGTATATGAGTATATCAATCTTCTTATCCAATCTACTTCTCTTTGAAGGAACATTCAAGGCATTCATCATGACCTGTTTCATCAATGTTAGCAAAAGTATTGTTATCAATGAAATCAACCAGTTGGAAATTAATAATCATAAGAAAATTTCTTAATGAAACAAATTAAAATATTCTCATGATAATGAATGCAAAACAGATAATGAAAGCAACCGCAAGTAATTCATTACCTTTGTTTCATGTCCTGTAAAAATCACAACTCCGGTAATCCAACTGGTGTTTTGTAAGCTGCAACCCTGCTTTGAAAAAGAATTAATCCATGGCCTGAGGGAAATATTGATTGAATAAAAGATTATAATTTTCTAGAACAGGGCTGATCAATTTCAAATTAATATGCTTGTTTCTTCAAACAGTTGTGTTTCCCATTTGCTATTTTCACTCAAGATTACAGTTAAAATAGCACTTCCACAAGATTTTACAGTACATCTACCTGTTAATATACAGTTTCATAGCGGGCTCACCTGTTTATGTCTGACAAGAAAGTAAGTTTAACAGATTTTTTCTTGAGATGCAGTATCTAAGTTATATTTGTGACTGTTAATAATGCCATTGTGATGAAGGTCTAAGAATTTCAGCTAGAAATAAGATATGAGACATATTTACAATATATATGATAAAAAAACTAAATCATATCTATGGAGAGACAGGGACTGGTAAGAGAGATGAGGAAGTATAGGTACACCATTTTAAACAATAAAGGAAAATCAGGTATTCGGAGACAGCAAAAAAATTACATATAGATAGATAGATACAATTCAATATTGGCTATGCAACTTTTTAAATTTTAAAAATGGCTAAAATCATAGTTGGAAAACTTGCCCCAACAAAAAACTCGCCAAGGGAAAAACTGGAGAGTTTTTTAAAACTCGCCAAAAACTCGGAAAAACTCGGGAACTTAAAAAATTGCTTAATAAACATTAAAAAAGATGTTTTTAGCTTTAAGTTCTCCATAGCCAAGTTTTTTTTAAAACTCGGCAAAAACTCGCGAGTTTTCAAAAACTCGCCGAGTTTTCTGCGAGTCTGCCAACTATGGCTAAAATATTTAAAAACTGACATTAAAAAGAAATAGATGTCAATAAAAGAAAAGACTTATTATATTGATATTTAATAATCTTCAATCTAGGTAAACACTTAAATTTTAAACCATAGCCCCTTCAGATGGCAGTCCTGAATGCCATTATTTTAAAAACAAGGTATGGGGGTACTCAAAGACTAAAGATCAATCGATAGAACTTCAACACATGTAGGCATCTTATACCTTCTTCTTGTTTCTCTTCTAAATTGTACCTCTTCAGCCATTTATTAAAAAAATTGCTACAAAAAACTAATAAAATTTCTCTCAAAAAATAATACCTTATAACTTATAAGTCTGTTAGTGTACGTTTTTAGTAGTTTAAGCTCTTGTCAACCAGATATCAATGCTTGGAAAAAAAAAACAATGTAGTTTACATCATAGCAACAAAAACTTTATGGGGAAAAAATAAGCGAATGAAAAGATTGAGTTTTTTTCAAAAAAATCAGGATTTAATAAAAAAAATAATCAGGAAAAAATCAGATTTTCAAAAAAGTAGAAGAGAGAGACTTTTTTAAGAAAACTTAAAGAGATTTTAATAGGATACAGATATAGAGAGCAAATAAAAATAAGATTTTAGTCCAGAATTGCAAAAATTTAAGAAAAAAGAAAAAAAATCATTTAATGTTCATGTTATTGATTACATTACCTTGCACTGGACTGCAATTTATCAGTCTTTTTAACGAATAACTATGGCAAGTGCAATAAGAATTTTAATTCATAAATGGGGATATAATAGATGGCAACAATATAATATTATAAACCACATTTATTAACTAATAATGTCACTTTTCCTTGTGTGAGTAAAGTATCTAGTTAGACTATATGTATTTTGCTATATTTGAGCTTAATTGAGAACCAAAATGGATTCAAGCTATTTAATCCTATAATTACGGTGAAACTTGCTATGACAAGGACAAATAGATACCAATCCTAGAAGTCCCACTCGACCAACTCAATAGAGTATGGACTATGCAACGAGAAATAGAGGAAATTGTGATAAAGGAGCCAAAGTCTAATCTTGACGTATGAAGGAGTGGTTGTTGAAACTTTAAGTCTTCGCTGTTGCTTCCAAAAAAAAATTGACACAGTACAATACGGTTGAATCAAGTGAAAAAAACGTGTACAAAAGTTAAAAGTTAAGTGATCAGTTTTGGTTCCAGTTCAAGTTCTGGTTTGTGGGTTCAATTTACAAATTTGACCATATAAAGTTAGAATTGA
This sequence comes from Sequoia sempervirens, assembly GCA_007258455.2. Taxonomy (NCBI): domain Eukaryota; kingdom Viridiplantae; phylum Streptophyta; class Pinopsida; order Cupressales; family Cupressaceae; genus Sequoia; species Sequoia sempervirens. The sequence goes on along the minus strand of VDFB02266678.1, from coordinate 34,417 downwards.
GTTTGTTTTGGTTTCGTCCATATAACTTTCATTACATCCAAATTTTTATTTTTCCTTGAAATTTTTATATTTAATTTTTAAAAATGTCGTTCAATTAAAATGTTTGTATTTTAAATAAAAAATTATAAATCAATTACATTATTTTAATTTTAAAATATTTCAAACTTGTGAAAACTTAAAAATATTCAATTATATTCTATTTTATAATTTTTAGCTTCAAAAAATAATATATTATATTTAATAGAAATTAAAAATATTTACAAAATATTATTTAAAAAATAAATTAAATTAGAACAAAATGAAAAATCAAATTAACAATAATAAAAATTTATATTTATATGTTTATATAAAAGAGATAAAATTCATTATTTATTTTGGGTTCAACAATATAAAGACTTATAAAATTTTCATATATAGAGATAGAGATTTAATATATTTATATTATATATTAATCATAAATTTCATAATTATAAATTAACTAAAAAATATAAATTAAATGCGTTAATTGAAATAATAATATAATACATGTTAATTTACAAAGATTTGATAAATTATAGTATTATAAAATTTAAATATATCACCCCAAAACATTAAGGAAGGTGCGAGTGCGGCACGGAGATCAAATAGGAAGAGCTTAATGGTGGAAATTGTTGTCATTGATGTCAAAGGGAAGATATTAATGAAAGAAGAAAATCATTATAGGCCAAATGCCATACATCGTTTCATCAAGAGGAAGATCATGGCTGACCTCATCTAGAAAAAATAATATTATATGCTGGCCAACATTCATTGTTTTGATGCCACAATTCAAACAGAAATTAAATTTAAATTATTATATTATTCATGGTTGACCATACATGCTAGCCGACCATACATAGATTAATAAGATTGCCCAAATTTTATATAAAAAGGAAAGATTAGAAGCAGTAATTAATATTAACTAAAAAGGCAGAGTTTATATGAATGAAGGCAGTGATGCATTAACAAGGAGGGGTGCTTCATTACAAAGTAACAACGATTCACAAAGGGGCCAGCAATTAGTGTCTAAAACCAGCGATTAAAAGATAATAATGCAGTGATTTATATGTTATAAGATATAACAAGAAGAGCAGCAATTAAATGAGTTAAGAGGTAGCAATTATCTTATAAAGGCAGCTATCTATTTAAAGCAATGATTATCTTCCATAAGGAAGAGATTAAATGAATTAGAATTAGTTTACAAAGGCAGCAATCAAGCTTAATCAAATGATATGTCTTTTGGAGATGCCTCTATTCAAAGAGATGCCTCTCTTCATGGAGGCATAAGGATATAAAATGAAAAAGAAATGTGTGGAGTGGAGTGTTATGCCTCTACCCCTATAGCGTGTATAGTGTTATGAGTAGTCGGTTTGTGGTAAGCTTAACTCTTAATTAAGTCATATTATCATTATTATATTGTTATTTAGTTATTTAGGTCAGCCCAAGGCTTATATAGGGTTATCTAGGTTGTCCTAGGTGATATTTACGTGTTTGTCCCTAATGTCCTTGAAGGCATCACACTCTATAATAAAGTGTTTTTTCTGATTCCACTGCCCCAATAGTGCAAAAAATGTGTACCCTTTCTTCCCATGCTTCTTTAGACAATATGTGCTAAAAGTAAAATAAGACTCAACCACTTCAAACATAAAGTGCAGAAATTAAATGACAGTTGTTAGTACTACTAATCAACCTTACAAATGATGAAGTTTCAGCTGCACCACATTATAGTTTGAAAGCTAAAAACATTAGAATGTTAAGGACATTATCCTTAATTGAAATACAATATTTATGATCAGAATTTAGCCTCTAAAAAACAGTATAACAGATCTGATAAGAAACAGTAAATACAAAAAATTAGATCAGTATGTAAGAAATTCACCAATATGCTCATAACTCTCTCCAAACACCTCCAAAAAGGCTGAAACTGAATGCAAATGAAAGCTAAGAGCTGGGCAACCCAAAACCAATCGAGAAAATTCACCAAACAACCCTGGTTTATTTGTACACGCTTCCCAATGCAGCCACAGTGAAAAGTACACCCTCTAGAAATGAGCGACCTGCTCTAGAAATTCAAAGACTTGCTCTAAAAATCTGGAACTTCGTGCGAAGGGGCACCCTAACAAGGAGAAACCATAGGGCTGATACCCAAAACCATAGAAAATTTGCCGAGTGAGTTATGAATTAAAACGTGCTTCAGCCAAGCGCAAACCAGCAATAGTAAAACAGATTATACTACAACAATATGCTTTAATAAATCAGAAATTGAAGCTCAATCTGCACTCCTGAGTGAAGCACAATCCTCAATAAGTCCAGCTAGGTACTATCTTTCAAGCACGAAGACTAGAAGAAGAAGCTAAGAGGTATGCATTCCTCAAAGCAAGCTTTGAAAATATTTCAGCAGCATAACATTATGTTTAATTTCCAAATAATACAAATGAAGGCACAAGGCATCAATAAATAGACTCTTCAGTTGGAAAATGAATCAATTTGAAACCTCCAAGAAAGAACCTTTCAACTTCCTCATGGGACGCCCATCTCCAAAAAGCAAATAAAATATTAAAATATTTTAATATCTCCTAGGCATCCACCAAAAAGAACAAATAAAACATCACTAAAGATATTGATATTTCATCTTGGACGTCCACTTAAAGGCCCCACTTTAAAAACAACTTAAAGTCATCGACTAGGCATGGGGTCCAAAAGCCACAACTAAAAAATGACTAAGTTATTAAAACTTAGCTCCAAGAGGAAAGAAGAAGCCAATGCCCAAACTGATCAACCTCACTACCCAAAATAGAATGAAGAACTGGAAATGACTGTGTTGCTGCTAGAATGACACTGCTACAAATAGAGCTTAGCAAAAATAGCAAACTGCTATAAATAGTAAGTTTGCAAGACTTCATCTAAATACCAACTGAGCAATAATCATGAAATAGTAAGTGCCTGGAAAGTTTGACGGATTCAGATGCATGTCATACAACCCTGGAGATCTCTGAAAACCTAGAAAAAGCCAGAAACCTTTCCTGCATGCAAGGTACTAGAGAGAAATGCATGTCATTTTTCAACATGCATGTTACCTTATCCTGAAGCTCTTCAAAAACCCATAAAGCTCCAAAAAGCTCACTACCAAACTCCTGCATGCAAGCCATGAAAAGACCAACTAAAACCTCTTACAAAATAGGAAACCCTAATTTGCACTTCTAATTAGCCTACGGGTTTCCGAAAATAGGCTAATTCTCACTAAAGAGTGTAGGGCTAGATTGGGGACATTACAGTCCACCCTTCCCAAAATTGTTTGTCCTCGAGCAATGTCACTACACTCCAATCATTAAGACTGATCCATACTGAGCTAAGTGGGATCCCAGCATCCCATGTCCATCTTGTTGGAATATTTTGTCATTGATGTCAAGGGTGAGCTATGTGCTTTTGTGCTTGACCTACTTTAGTTGTTTGTCTGCTTGAGTTGGTTGGGTGCCTGCTTCAACTACTTGTCTGTCTGGTTGAGCTTCTTGTCTATCTGCTTCAACTAGTTGCTTGTCTACATCAGCTTGTTGCCAGCTTACTTGTCAGCTATTTGAAAAGTCTATCTTCTTTGTGCCAAATCATCAAGTATGCCACATCATCCTTGATTGGTAAAATGAACTTTTTATTGATCGGTGGTTTATGTATTATGTTGGGACATTATTTTTAAGGAGGCAACATATATGGTATGAGTTCTTGAATATTTGAGGTTGAAGACATGTTATGTGACAGCTTTATTTTTGGAATGGCTTCATGGATATTTAAACGTGAATCACCTCTTTTAGACTTGGCAGAGGTCAAATTAGGGGCAGCGAAATAATAAAATCGCATTCATTTAGTTTTTGAATTGCATTCAAAGAAAAGGCAGAATATCTGAGTTAGTGATTCTGAGTCAGACTTTCTCTGGAAATAACGTCTTCTCTTCTAATAATTGCCTATACCGTATTGTGTGTGGTGCTTCGTGATTTTTATCGAAAGGGCTTTTGGAAGCATTACCTTGGCAAAGTGTATTTTTAATTTTTTTTGTATGTGTTTGTAGTGGGCGGCTAAGGAATTAAAAGACATCGCATTTTTATCTTTTAAGATGATATTCTCTTCAGCATGATTGGCGGCTAGTTGTCTAACAATTTCAAGTGACCTTGTGGCAGCTCATACTTCTTATTGCAAATCCTTTTACTACCCGCAGTTTACTATTCTTGGAGCGGCATAAAAATTTGGAAATGTGTTGAAAACTGTTGTAGTGCACATTTTGGAGGTCTGTAATGTCCCCTTTTTAATGAGCAATGGAGTTTAGAGGAATTAGCCTATTCCTGATCCTCGTAGGCTAATGGGACTTGATTAGAGGGTCGTTTGGTAGATACCCAGTTGATTGGTTGGCTCATTTCGTGACTTCATGAAGGTTTTCCTAGTATCATCATGGATATTTCTATTTATGGAAACCTTTATTTTATTTTATAATATTATATTGCACCTTAGGAGTTGGGTTATATTTTATATTATTATAAAGTGCAATAATAAAATAATATTATAATATTCCTTCTAGAAACTGACTTAGGAAAGTTCTAGAAGGAGGCCGACCTATTGAGGAAAAAGAATAAATAGGCATTGAGGGCTCATTTCCTATCATCCAGATTTGTTGTTGTTGGTGTTGATGTTTGTTGATGTGCATTGTGGAGCCTAGGGTTTATGCAGTTGTCACAGTTGGCCATTGAGAACGAAAACTCTCAATTGGTAGGCAATTTTGAGGGTGTGAAATATCACTTGAATTATTGCAGCTAGAAGAAAGTTACTTCAGACTTTCATTTGTACTTCATTGGTTAAAACTTTGTGGCCTTTGGCCAAGTTTTGTATGATATTGATTGGTGTTTGCTTTGGAGACATTTTGGAGTTCATAGTCTTCAACGAATTTGCATTGAGGAGGTCGATTTGCATTCATTCAGTCATGTCCAGAATTCTAATATATTATTACAGTCATCCTAGTCTGCATATTAGTGCCATGATTTTGCATATATCTCCTTCATTTGGCATCGATCCTCCAAGAAGGTTGCAACATTACATTCTATGGTGAATGGAGATGAGGTTTCATGCATTTTGGAGGAGTTTTGCATTGTGTTAAGGGGCTGATTTTGAAGTTGCAATGGTCTGACATACTACAGCAAGGGCGCCATTGGCAAGACATTTTTATTCATATCTCATCATCGAAGCCTCCTATTGTTTTGGGCATTGTTGCATTTTAATCCTTTGGTCCTACCAATCATTTCAAGTGCCAAGAGGTGGAGTTTAATTGCTGTATTTATTTATCTAAAGTATTGCCTGGCAAGAACAGGGGCGGTTGGGTGAAAGCATTGATTGGGCCTGAGAGGAGTTCATTTTGCTTGGAATTTGATTGCTACTTCATCTATCATCAAGGGCTTCAACATTCAATTAGGTTCCACTATTAGTAGTTCATAATTTTATTGCATATGGGAAAGTTTAGAGTTGCAGCTATAGGTGCATATTTCTTTACCAGCAATCATCATATTTTGTAATCAATGCAAATGCCAAGAGTCTTGGCTTATTGATGAGCATTGTATTGGATCATTGTGTTGTAATAAGAGATACTAATTTGTTGGTCATTTGTAGTTGTCATTGAGCAATTCTATATCATTTGTAGTCAGCTTAGTAGTATGCATGCCAAGTGTTTGACAATTTGTCATTGGCTGTAGATGATCTTATTGCATCTTCAGTTTGTATGACAAGTGTTTGCATTAATGCCTAGATGTTGTAGATGCATTTTAACTACCATAGGATGCATGGAAAGTGTTTGACATTATGTCAACCAGCTGTACTTGTTAATTTCAGTCATGTATATGTATGAGAAAAATCAAGAACAGTCAGCATATTACTTCTATTGCATTGTTAAATCAATCTTGCATCTTTAGAAGCATTTCAAACATCAATTGCAGCATTCAAAACACATTCCAAACAAGTATAATCAGACTGAAAGCACAGACCAGCAAGCTTAAAGTTTGCATATGAATTGTTTGACGATATTCCTTGAGCTCTTTATCAACATTCTAAGGTCAGATTGAGCAAGGCTCATTACAAGGTCGAATATGGTGTGAGGTGGCTCTAATTTTCATTCAAATATTTCGGCTTTGACCATCTATCCTTGGCGTGGCAAAGTCATCTTTATTTATTGAGGTGGTTTCATTTTCTATCATTGATTTTCATTCTGAAAAATACTAAGGTGCCTTTTAAAGAATTCTATTACTGGCATGGTGAACAGTAGTTGGGCTATGAAATGTTAGTGATATATCTCAACACACTTATCTTATTTTTGCTCTGATGGTTTTGTTTGGGTGTCGACATATGCATTTCTGTCTCTTTCAGATGGCGATGGCTTCAGAAGTAATTAAAGGGAAAAACGTTTATCTGAAATATGCATTATACCGAAAATGAAAATCACGTATACTATCTCCTGATGAATGTAACGGCTTCTTTTAATTCATTTTACCTTTGCTATTCTTGGAGGTTGCATCAGTCTCCTTCTGGCTGAGCTCGATATTATTTTGGGGTTGGCATTAAAATCAAGGTGTGCCTTGCCTTGAAGACGCGGGAGTAAGAAGTCATGTATGTATGCAAAAGTCAAGCGACATATGTTGTGTGTGATGGTATTATGGAGGTCATGCGACTTTACTGATTCCGTTGGAGACGCTCATAGTTCGAGTCATAAGTAATGAGCTTTATAAAGTCGAGCTGTGTGCAGGAGTTGTAAAAAGATGTTTTTGTGCAAATAATTGTGGTTTGGGTTTGATATGATGAACGTCCTACTTTGTGTGGTGTCTATGAATATGTCTCTATAATCGGGCTGATGTAGAGTGTTGTGACTAGCACGAGATATAAAATATATGCTATAGTGTACATGTTCAAATTTCTAGGTGCCAAGCTTTTTGTCTTCAGCAACTATGTTGTGAAGAATGGATGGGACTATGAACAGTTTCTTAGCTGCGATGATGTGTTGAGCAATGTGGATCTTTTACTAGTTTGGACTAGTCGTGACTTTATTTGCTGGGTGGCAATACTTACTTTATGTTCTCAATAGGCATTGCTTTGACTGTGCCTAGTGAATCAAAAATATGCGATGGTCTCTATTACTCTTCCAAAAGAAATGACAAGGATGTTGTATTGAGAATGCGGGTGTGAGAAAGACATGAACCTCCTCTGTATGAGTATTCGACACCAAGTATGGGGCTTTTATAAACATTTGTGAACAGGCTAATAGAAGAAGTGTTGTTGTGTTTGATGTTGTGTATTTGAGAAATCAACTTTGTTGAAAGGTCTTTTGATTGATACATGATTAACACTTTGAGCTGTTGTGAAAAAGTATCTGCAATTGCTTATGTTTTGTCTTAGGTATCCTTTAGAGTAATGTTTGTTTAATATCAAAACTATGCCGTATTGTGAAAGGATGGATTTATTCTACTTTTACTACCATTTACTAGAGGCGCAAATTGCATAAGATCGCATGGTGTTCGTGGAAGTTGAACAAATTTGCTTCTTAACATAAGAAGTCAATTGATTGAAGAATGATTCAATAAGGCAGGAGTACTGTGGAGTTGAAGCTAATGTTGGATTGAGCATGAAGAAATGTTGATGATGTCAGTAGCATTGTTTGGGGCAGGGGGGTTTTGAAGTGTTGATTTTGCTCTAGTCTTGAGTATCAAGTTGTGTGAAGTGATTAATTGCAGGTGGAAGAAGTTTAGTGTTCAATTTCGGCGTGTTTGTGGTTGAGAGCCTCACAGTTCATGTGAAGGCGTTGCTTGAATCAGTGTTATAGCAGATTTGTATTTGAAGTCTGGAGTTGGTGCTTCAACCACTGAAGTTGGTGCTTTGGTGTATTCGGAGTTGGTACTTCGAAGGAGAGTTAGTGCTCTCGGTGGGTTGGTGCTCACTATATGTAGTCTGGAGTTGGTGCTTCAATGTATACGGAGTTGGTGCTTCAAAGGAGAGTTGGTGCTCTCGGCGGGTTGGTGCTCACTATATATAATCAGGGTTGGTGCCCTTTGGAGATTAATAAAAGCAATATTTTGTTGTGGTTTTTAACCCGAAAGGGTTTTCCACGTAATCCTAGTGTTCATCTTGTTAATGGTGTTTGATGATGCTCTTAATGTTTTGATTTCTGATTTACTTGATTAATCTAGTTTAATGTTTTAAAAAGTTTTGAAATATTGATTCACCTTCCCCCCTCTCAGTATTTCCTGTGTGCTCTTCAATTGGTATCAGAGTCTGGTTCCTTCGGAAAGTGAGCTTAAAAGCTTGGAGGTAGATTCTGGTTGCACACATGGGTTCATTTGAGAAGTTTGCTATTAATCGAGCTTCTATGTTTAATGGTACTAACCATAGTTGCAACACTCGCCAAAAACTCGCGAGTTTTTTTGGCTAGCGAGTTTTCCAGCCAATTGTACGCCGAAAAAACTCGTCATACTTTCTGGAAAAACTCGCCATACTTTTGGCGAGTTTCTCCAGAAAGTACGGAGAGTTTTTGAAAAAAATCATGCGATCCGGAAAATGCCCAGGTAGCCAGCTAAAAAGGCATTTTGAGTTTTTTTTTCATTCATTTGCGTGCTCTGCTTCAAAAAAAACACTAAAATGATGTGTTCCATGAAGGTTTGTGTGGCTTTGATGGTCTTAATTTGGGTTTTATTGTTAATGCAAAATGATGTACACCATGAAGGTTTGTGTGGTTTTGGAGGTCTTAATTTGGGCTTGGCGATGGGGGCTCCGCCCCTCGACCCCGCCCTGTATCGCGACAGGGAGCGCACCCAGGGCGCTGCCCCGGGACCCTACGAGGGGCACTGCCCCTCGACCCCGCCCAGAAGGGGCATTGCCCCTTGACCCCACTAGGGGTGCTGCCCCCAAACCCCCACAATGGGCACTGCCCCTTGACCTCGTTGGGGGTGTTGCCCCTAGACCCCCACAAGGGGCACTACCCCTTGACCTCGCTAGGGGCGTTGTCCCCAAACCCCCGCAAGGGGCACTGCCCCTTGACCCCGCTAAGGGCGCTGTCCCTCAAACCCATTGGGGGCATTGCCCACAAACTCCCACTGAATTCATTTGATTTTCTAGGTACTCTCCACTAGTTACCTTCAATTTTACAAAAACAATTTGCTATTTTCATTTTGTTTCAGACTATCAGTATCAGTGTATTGAGCATTCCACATGAGGATGTGGTTTTGTATCTAATTTTCTTTCAAATCAATCAAATATAACTAGACTTAGCTTGTTTCTTCTATGTACTCATTTTATTGACTCATTGGATGCATCTTATCATTGAATTTTGCAAAAAAAATGTGTTTATAATGAAGTTTAAGCAATTTATTAAGTTGCCGAGTTTTTTTCGAGTTTTTGCCGAGTTTTTTCCGTACTGTATTTTTCAGGCTTGGCGAGTTTTTGCAATTGGCAACTTTTTCAACTATGGTACTAACTATGTTTTTTGGAGTGTTAGTATGAGAACTTACATTATGTCTCTTGACCTTGATGTTTGGACAAGTGTAGAAATTGGATATACAATCCCATCAACTCTTTCGATCGATGCAGCTGCAAAGAAAGCTTTTGAGATTAATGCAACTACCATGAATGCAATTTTAAGTGGTTTGTCAGAAGTAATAATTGTGAAGGTGATGCATTGTGATTCTGCTCAAAAGATTTGGAATAAGCTTTGGAGAATGTATGAAGGTGATTTTGAGAATCTCAGCATGTTAGAAGATGAAAGCATTGTTGATTATTTCAAGCGTGTAGATGAAGTTGTAAATACTATCAAAAGCCTAGAAGCGATTGTTGAAAAGTCTACAATTGTTCAGAAGATTGTGAAATCCCTCCCCTTGCATTTCAATGCAAAAGTTTCAAAGATTAAAGAAATGAAGGAGTTTGGTAAGTTGACCATTGATGAGCTTCGTAGCACTCTTACATCATATGAATTGACTACTACTTCTAATCTATCTGCTGAAAAAGAGGTAGCCTCTGAGGATTTGAAGAAGGGAGATGACAAGGAGTCTACTATGGGTGGTGTTTTTGAGGAAGGTTTTGACAATGAAGGATATGATGAAGAATATGATGAAGAAGCTGATGAAGAAACTGATGTTAATCTTCAAGGAGAACTAATTTGTGCCTTGAGTGAAATCAAGAAGCTAAGAAAGAAAAATCAGAATTTGAAGCTGCTGTTACAAGAAGAAAGGGATGTAAAAATGAAGTTATCTCAAGCACTAGAGGATGCAAAAAGGAAGATGGTTATTGGAGCTTAAATCGTGTTATTATATCAAATGCCAAATGAAGATAGGAGACATCACCTTGGTGCGAGAGGGACGCTGACAGGAGTGTCTGTGATAATGTCGAAATATACAAATACGTGCCGAGTATGGTAATTGGAGCCTTCATCGAAGAGATGATTATCACGACTAGTGAAGAAACCAGCACATGTCCCTGAAGATGCCCTCGTAATATTAAACTGGTGTTCGGAAGATTTCCACACCCTTCAATAGAGACATCTCAAATGATCAATATTAGATTGCCAACTGCCGGAAATATCATACAAGAAGTTTGGCACTCTCTGAGAGGCGATTTTGTTATCAATATTTTATCATAAAGTAGCAACGATGGGGGCTGTGAGGAGAATTGATGAAGGTCTATGATCATGCTCATCCCTACAATTAGCATCTGACGTGGTTGAAGCTCTCTAGCCACATCATCAGAAGGAAATAGTATCATTTAACATTCATGAACAAAATATTATCAAGCCTTCTTTCCAACTTGGACATGGGGGATCCCTAGCACACTCCTAGTTGTCGTTGCTATAAGGAAGTTCGGGTGCTTTAGTTAACTGACAATAGCAAAGGGAGAGTTAAATCAGTTTGACCAAACATTCTTAAGGAGTGAGTGAATACGTGTAAACTAATAATAGCAATCAAGGTTAGGCAATAATAATTATGAATTAATTGTTAAAGTGCATAAGAATAGCATCAACGATCTCTATCAGGGAATTATGTTCCTAACTAGCAACAGTCGATTGTAACTAAAAGGCACGCCCTTGAAGGGGTGTGATTAACATAAGGGACATACCAGTTGGTCCAATCAAGGATATAAAAGGGATATAAAAAAAAAAACAGGAATCATATATATATTTTTCAGATCCAAGGTGCTCTTTTAAGAGCCAATTACCAGCCAGCCAAATGAATGCATGATTGAATTGCATATATTTGATACAGATATGTGCTGAAGGAAGAATAATAGTCTTGCTTATCATCGTGTGAAAAGAAAGAGACAGATTGGGATTCAGGAAAACATCTGAAGAAAGCCTAGTCTAGTGCGTCGATCAGAGGTAAGTATCCTCAACCGACTGGATAACATTGAGGATTATGTAATCAATTCAAGTTACTATGGGCAGCAGGTAACAGTATAATGACTAATCCATATCTTGTCAAATTAAATATCAAGGAATGTTTATAAACACTCTATGTAAGAGACCAGGTGTTTCTCAACCCGACCACTGGCTGATAAAACTGAGTTTTTTGTTTGTTTTCTATATTTTGATTTTTTGTGGTGTTTTTGCAATAAAAAGACAAATTGCGATTTTGCAAAGAAATGCTTGGAAAAATAATATAAAATACCAGATGCTTAAAAACTACAGAATACTGCTTAGATCTCGAAGCTAGATGATTTATTAATCTTCCTAAATGATTACAACTGCAATATTCAAACATTCAAACAAAAAGGCAAGCTATTTATTGAAAACCTGGATAAGCTTGCAGACGCCAAAAAGAGAGCCTGAGATGGTACGGCTGAAAGGAAATGTGCAATCTTCCACCTTGAAATTGATGCAATGGCTCCAGAAACCCTAGGCGTCCAACCTGAAGTAGTCAGAAGGTGAAAAAGCAAGGCGTCTTGTCCAGTAAAGAAGGTACAGCCTTTGCTGCAGCAAATGTACGGCCCAACCAGCATTAAATAAATCTGTACAGCCTTGAAGAATGTGCAAGATGCCAAATGAAACACTGCCAAAGTGATATTCTCCTTCTGGAAGAAAGATCAATCCAGAACACTGATAATAAACTCTGTAATATGCCTGAATATGACTCCTGTGTGAAGCCACTCTGTTGACAATCTTCAACTAGTATTTCACAGTCTCAGTATGCCAGATTCTGAAGAGGGAACGTTCTTCAAAACCTGATGATCTGCAGAAACCCTTGTTTCTCAAACCCCGATGCTCTTAGAGAGAAATAATGACAAATTCGAATAATCAACCTAATAAGTTCAATTTGCCTTGAGGAAATATATAACCTCTCTCAAAAAGTCGACCCTTCTCAAAAAACTATTAAATGAGCAATTAAAATATCATTAAATCGCTATTTAATGACTTTAGGCATTTTAATTACATAATGGCATCCCTTTTCTTAAATGAGCATTAAAATACTCATTTAATATCAATTTATCCATTATTATAAAGTCAAATTAATAAACTTTTAATAATGATCAAATGCCTTAGTAATTACTGTTTGCTCATCAGATCATCAAACCAGGTTGAGACTGAGCTGACCAACTAAATCAGGTGCCCTGCCAGAAATAGCAACTCCTGCCTGCCTGACTTACTATAAATAGTAAGTACCTCTAAATCATTTTGTAAGTGTCTGCAGAGGCCCAAACCTAAATCAAATGTTGGAGTGATGTTCCCAACGCTGGATAACTGCCTCAAGTGATCCTCTAAACATTTATGCCAGCCTACGAGGATCTGAATGATAGGCTAACCTCATAAATAACCGTACTACCTAGGAAGGGGACATTACACTCTAGTCTGTGATAATTGTGAATTCAATTAAATATAATATGATAAGTGAGTGCTTAGAAAGATTAAATGACATGTTTGCAATCAATAGATATATATGTCAAAATATTGAGTTCCATCTAGACAACATAAGTGAATGATAAATTCCACATCTAGAGATAAATGGGTATTTTTTATCAATGTCAAAATAATGTTGCTTATAGCAATTATTGTACCTCATAAGCTATTATGTTGAACTTACTATAAGAATAGATTTCGTGCCAAATCCCTTTCGCTAATACCTATTGAGGATAGGAAGTTTGTGGAGGGAAAGGCGAGTAATTCGGTCAATTGATGGACGGTCCCAAGATGGGTAGGAAACCTTGAGGGAGTCCACTTGGAGACCGTTCATGTGCCCTTGGCACAGTAATCCTACCATCCTCCAATGAGGTTAGGAAAGAGGAGAGGACGAAGATCTATTCAGCTCAAAAGAAATAAGTTATATCAGAATATGATGTTTTCATGCGCTAGATAATAATGCATCTGCCTTATTCTTAAAATGTACAGTCTGAAATTGTCTAATCTAATCTTGATCAAGGAACTACGTGTATTTGTTGGTAATGCATGATGTGTGCAGGTCTTCAAGGCAAGTTTCATTTACAAGTTAATTGATTGGTAAATGCAAAATCCCTTATCCTAACTTGTGCATTTTATGTCTCTAATAAGGGGACATAACAAACAAATAGAAATACAAAAAGCCATTAGAAATGACGCCAGATGTTCTTGAGAAGCCGAAGGTTCCAATAGTATTGTGAAATTGAATGAGGTCTTGGGCAATATGTCTCAACTGAATTTGTTGTTTACACCCCTGCTTATTACATCCCTATGGGAGCCAACAGAAGATTTGAGCAACCTTATTCATTGCAAGCAGTTAAGAATAATATGGAGGGCGCAACAACTGTTGTAGTTTTTAATTCCAAGAAGCCATTGTTTGGTAACATACACAATTCATGTCAGAAAAATTCATTTTCAGCAGTCATGCTTTGACAAGAGAAATAGAAGAATCAATTATAATTAGTGGGAGCTGCTGCTCTTAGAATGAGTTCAAACATAAGCTGGGAGAAATGACAAGGGCTACAATGATTCCACCATTTATATGCTAAACTACCATATCTTTTACAGGTTTTCTCCACTTTTACATAAACTAATTTATATATTGCAGTCTTTTATTATATAGATATCTAAGTTGTTTTCTAATTCTAACTATAATATGCAAAGGTATTTTTGTTAAAAGATGTTTTTCATGTCAATCAAAAAGTCCAATTCCTCCATCACAACTCTCAGTTAAAGCATGAATAAAATTGCCAACACAGATTCAGCTATTTTTAAATGAAGAATAACAATAAAAATTGCAAATATGGAAACTGAGTTGGCAAAATTCAAAAAAAATCAATATTCAGTAAATGTTGCAGAACCAGGGCAGAAAAGGTAGGTAATACAATTCTTTAACCTTTCAGAGAAAAGGAAAGATTATTCTCTTTATTCTAGCATTCCATCAACTAAGACAAACTCATAATGTATTAGGCTATTGCAAGCTAATATGTACAAAACCATTGTAGAAATGTTCTTATGCTTTTTCCTAGAATATATATTTGTTAACGCTAGGAAGTAATCTTAGTACATGCAACAAGAAACATACTCTTAGCAAGATCTGTTCAGTTGAAATAGGAAATGTTTCTTCATCCATTACAAGATTTCCTGTGAAAGTATACAAGGAATCATTTGGATGCTCACAGTGAATTTCCCCTGCATATCTCAAACAACATAACACTTCATTACAAACTGGATGAAAAATTTATATGGACTAATAAACACATTGTTTCCCTCCGACATGACTAATGAAAATGAACAATAAAATGCTTACCCTAAAGCTAAAGACTATACACCACTTACTATTTTAGTCTGCAACAGATTATATGGTTTCGTGTACTTTTATCTGCAACTAGAGTAAATGTCGTAACAAAATTGTACACCATTCACTAAACATTTGTCCACTAGAGAAAGAAGCAACTCAAATGGTCACTCGATTAATGACCCTCATACTGGAAATGCTGAAAACAACTGTTGGTAAGGATAATACTTCAATTTGTTCTGGCCTTTGAATTTTAATTAGATTTCTTTTATTTATATAAGTCAAATTTATATCTTGAAAAAGGATAGAAATTTACAAAAACCAAGAGCCAACCTTTTGCAGCCCCTTGGATCTGGTAAAAACTTAAAAGATCGGAAATAACGATCTCATCATTCCAATTACTTCTACTATCTAGCTGAGCCCAAGAGCAAATGGTAAACAGTTCAAACAAGAACCACATTAAATTTGATACATTATCTGATCAAGAAAAAGTGGCAACTTTGGACAGAATTGTGAAAATCTATTTTTTTGGTATTTTCTACGATTTCACATTTTGCATTTTTCTAGCACTCTAGTGTAGAATTTGGTGATGCAAATGCTGGACCGTGCTTATGGTATGGTCCTACATTGACCTAACTTAGATTTTCCAATTCACATACAAACTTTGAATTTCGAGTAACATCATAGGAGTTATGACTTCAATAAGTGTAATGTCCCTTACCTAGTTTGTCCTAGAATTCACTTGTTGATCAGGTTTAGGGTTTCTTCTTTCCAATTAGATGCTTTCTTTAATAAGGCAACCTCAAATTCCAATCTGCATTCACCATATTAGCAACATTTCCACAAGTACATATGGTGTTAGCATTAATAACTAGATATCCAAACAAGAACATAATCATATCCATCTAAGCCCAAGGGCACAAGTGTCCGATCAAGACCACCCACCCCTTGGCCCCAAGCGGCAGGATCGTCCAACTCAAGACTATTCCACCCCCGGAGTGGCATGCTTAGAGGAAACACTTGTACCTGCCTTCTCTACCCATGTCATCACCTCAAAAGACACTTAACCTACTAGGGAAGGTCGGCGGAGCTTTTAAGTGGCTTGGGCCTACCACCCCTCCATGGCCACAGCGGATTGTTAAGTGGGGATTTTAGGCACAACTTACCTCAAGCCCACCTCCTTAGTAAGTTTGCAAACACATAGAAGACAATCTTTAAGTAATCCAGTACATTTGCATTTATGTTCCATTTCTTTAAATTCATAGCAATGTCATTTCTTAGAGCAATAATCATCATGAAAAATGCATTGAAGTAATAATCAGGTTCAGTACATCTCCTTGTATTAAAAATTAATGAAGGAACAATAATGCACATACCTAACAATATTCTTTCCTTGTATAGATATGTCAAAGGTGTCAATATACATATATGTCTAACTATTAGAAGTCAATGGTTTAGTATAGAACAGTATCGACTTGTCATCAGCAACATAAAAATCATACTACACAGGAAGGGTTTATATATTTTAAGTTCAAACGGTCAAACTGGATTTTTGCTATCCTATGGGAGAACCCAGATCAGGTCATGCTATTGGATACTCTAAGTGGGAAGCATGGTTCTACATCTATGTATTGTGTATGCAGGGTTTTATTATCGCGCATGATACTATGCCTATGTTTGGACACAATAGCTATTAATGTTAAATGAAATAATCACATCCTAGCATAGTTATAATCAGGGTGAGGTTAGAGGAATCATAATTGTTTCATAGAGCAATTATACTTATGATAATTTCCAGGAAAACATGGCAAACGGTTATGAGGAAATGTATTATATAGAGGACATTGCTACAGCATCTTTATGGTTTATCGATTCTTCCTTTGAATATACTAGATATTGATGATAAGTGAAAACATCACCTGAATGCTTGTATTTGATCCCGTTACCTACTCCTCGTCTTCTTCTGTGTGCCCCGATGATGATCATGCTTGGTTATTTTCCTCTATATCTATGCTTGAGACAGGTTGTATCCATCTATGCTCGGTCACGTCCTTGTGATCGGAGGCACCCATTCCATTTCAAATGCTAGCGCTTGACCCAAAAGGGTGATTATCGTGTACCATTTCAGTCTCTTTAGCAGAGGTAATCAATAGTTAAAGATAATGAATTAATCTTACTTTATCGTTTTTTACTATTCTTATGATGTATTGAGTATCATTTTAAGGGCCCGATAATAAGTCAAATATTATCGATTTATTTGTTTGGGGTGGTCTGACGACTTTATTCATTACCGCTAAAATAATATCAATGCTATCCTCCATTTATGGTATTAATCATTTATTATCATTTTTTCCTTGTGATACCTTATTATCCATTAAGGTAATATTTCAAATTGCAATTATCTATCTTCATATTCCAATGTTTATTTAAATTTTATCGCTAATTTTCTATTAATTATCAGATCATATAAAAATGGTATTTACCATAATAACAATATTAATTTATTAGACAGTATAATTATAATGTTATCTCAAATAATTACAATTATAATAGCAATATTGAGATTAGTTATATTTTAGTATCCGCTTGATCCTATTATTTATATTTCAATATGTTTAATTTGGGGACATGACAATAAGTAGGGGTACCAAGATTAAATAATTCCAACAAACAATTTCAGTTTTCTAAAAAGTTTTTCTTTTGTTGTACCCGTACAAACCATACAAAAATTTTCATATGATAACAAATTTCAAGTTAAACCCCTATGTTTCTGTCAAAGCCAAAAGTCATTTTTCAAACTCCAACCCTGTTGGTCTATGTGTGTCGTCTTATTCTATGCTCTTGCAAGAACAGTTAAAGTAAGTCCTTAAATACATCTGTCAAAGTGAAAATGAGGCTTCAAACAATAAAGAGTTATCCTGAGATTTATCAAGGGATAAATACTGTCATCCAACAGCAGAAGGCTCACCGAATAAAAGAAGACAATTTGGAAGGATGGAAACTCATACGCCACGCATCAGGTCTGTCCTAGGGCATCAAGAAGCCAAATTTTTCCAAACAAACAATACTATATTATGAACAATCAAACCATTTTTAAGGACAACTAGGATTGTCGAAATTGTGTATTCCTAAGATAGAACAAGCAAATTGAAAGTTCTAACTCACACCTATGAGGTTGCATGCAAGAGTCTAAGGCATGAAACAAAAAAAATTAATAAAAATTGCAGCCAATATGTGGCACGCACAAGCAAAGTGCAAGACTAATAACAAGTTTTTACAAAATCATGAGCTTACAGAAATGTGCAAGGATGAAAGGGCATAAAAATGAATTTGATTGGTAAAAATCATGGCTTTCAAAGGCATGCACATGGACTGTAGGGGTGTGTTTTGTTACAAATAAATCTTAGTCTAAAATGGGACATGAAGGGCACACAAACAAAGCTAAAAGTTTTGTCAAAATTTGCCATGTAAGTGAACATGCCTATCCAAATGAAATGAAATGATTTTAATTAAATCTACATGACCAAAATAGTCTACGGCGACCACCAATCCTACCAACTACTACAACCACTAAAAGATCCATGGGATATGTGGTGTCCTTTAGAAGGCTGCTTCCCTTGCTAATATGGGATAGTGATTCTCCCAAACCTTTTAATTTGTTTTCTTCAAATGGCTCTAGCATGGAGCCGACTTTGATGTTTCCTCATACTTGGCTTGGATGTCCTTTTACCTCAAGCATTCAAAGATGAAACACTCCTCTATTGCTACTACCCCTATGGTGCAAAAAATACAAACCCATTCTTCGATGGGTGTCATCCATCTGCCTTTCTCACATCTAAGCCTATAGGGGCTAGTCCTTAGTCGAGCGATGAGGATCTTTTCTCTCTATTTGATTCCAGCCCTTATATGAACATTTTTGCAATGCTCATAAGCCAAGTTGAACCCTATAACATAATATTGTCATTCTTTACTTGTTTTCTTCCTCTACACCATTGCTCTAAACTTTTCATTCACACAGTGTTTTATGTCTCGTTGAAGTTTGACCATTCACTTAGGCTAATTTCATATCTATTCATCTATTTTTTATTCTATTTCATACACATTTTCTTCTTTCTAGCCAACTCTTAATCTCTTTCAGCCCTAGGCCACCTATCAATCTTCATGTTTTCTATTTTTTCAAGTAATGTAATAACCTACTCATAACAATTGCTTCTAAAGGGAAAGTTCCTATCCCTACAAGGATAATTTCATAGGGAAATAAAGCTTTAATTCTGAAATTGCTAGTGATTAGATGCTTTTGGATCTTCTCTATTTGCCTCCATTTCAAACTCAACATTCGACTAGCCCATACCTCGCAGCCATTTAACACCACCAATTGGACAAGTGATGCAATTGAGATCAGGAAACCTTATTAGATAACCAAATCATGCAGCCAATACAATAATCAACAACAAAAATGTTCACAGCACAAACAAACTTTCAAATTCTTATCATCTTCAGGCAGCAGAAATTTCATTACAGGAGTACAAACAAATCAATTCTGATCACAATCAACTTTCTCAAACTTCCCAAAAGATCCCTCCATGCATGTATCAATCTCCCTTTTATCCTTTGGTGGCCAGGAAGTTAGATCGAATCAGATTTTGGTCGTTACAGCAACTGAATAGTTGCAAAAACAAAAAATGCAGTAGCAAGATAAAAGTCTGCAAATGTAGTAGCAAGTTGAAAGTCTGCAAATGCAATAGCAAGCAAAATATCCACAAATGGACGATTCAAACACAAAATTCCACATGTTCAATTGGCCAGAAAAACTTCACAATCCATACATGGTGATGTCATCATCCTATTGATGTCATGCTCACATCATTGTTAGAACTATTCATCTAAACTGGTTGATTAAACTTTGAAATGTTCAATTCACTTGAGTTTACCTGCAAATCCTAATGGCCGTGAGAAACCCACAAACTTTAGATGGATATGGAATTCCCAAAAGAGTTAGATGGGCAAATGAGCTAGATGACCTCGAAGTTCCCACAAATGCAAAAAAAACCATCGGTACTAGTTGTGTGAGCAAATTCAATGGAACTGGTTGTAAATAGATCGATTCACCAGCAAATCTCCACAAAAGTTCGGTAGCAAACCAAACACCCACAAAAGGCTGGTAGCAAACCAGAACCCATAAAAGGCTGATAGCAAACCAAAAACCTGAAAAAGCATAACTTAGTCATTTTTCGCCCAATTTTCACCAAATTTGATCTACAAATACCCATTAGGATCATCTACAAAGTGATGTCATAAGTTTTCCCAAATTATCTCTAAAAATTCTCCTAAAGCAACACTACCAAAAACAAAAATGCAACAAAACTGAAACAAGGAAGGAAATATTTTTGGTTGATGTAGGATTGTTTATGGACCCAAATGCTCCTACATCAATGAATCAACCAAATAGGACCCTGGAGGTCTTCCAATCCTACAACATAGCATTCCTACAACTTCTTTGAAGCACATAAAGAGCTCTCCATCCGTCTTGCATACTTTTCATCAGACATTTGTCCCAACTAAGTTTACTAAGAAAATTGAGACCAAAATACTTGTATTTTGACACCACTTCATGAGACTCTCTTTCAAATTGAAAGCCAAAATGCTTCTTCTTCCTTTTGAAAAAGAAAATTATAATTTTGGTTTTGTTGATATTCACCTAAATCCCCACTTCTTTACAAAAAAGTACTAAAGCCTACAAGTGACCTCTCATATCTTGGGTTGTCTCTACCATCAGAATTTGGTCATCAGCATCAAGCAAGAGTTTCACCACCTAGTTGGTCAAGTGGAACCCCTCACACCTAGATTTTTTTATCCAATCTTCTAGCTTGTCAATGTATAATCCAAATAAAGTCAAAGATAAAGAGCAGCCCTGTTTGATGCATATATCACTCCTAAAAACTTTGGACAGCCCTGCTTGCATTTTGATTTTAGCATTGACTTGCTCATACAATCTATGAACAGCTGCCTTGTAATGTGTTGGCAATCCTAGCTCCTCCATTCTACTCCATAATGTGTTCCTAGGAACTATGTCAAACGCTTTCTTGATCCACAAAGCAACAATACACATCTTATTTATTGTCCCTAACCTCCAAAAGGAGAAAATTTTAAATCAAGCACAAACCAAAATTTCTATATTCAGAGGCTAGCTTGGTTCATAGGCATGAAATTGTCTTAAGTCAACTAATGAAAGTTCGAAGGTCTATCCATGTCATGGGCTGACTGTGCTTCAAAGAAGGAAATGTTTTTTCAAAATAGTTGACTCAGCCAAAAAAAATTTATTTTCTATTTGAAGATGAGGCACCATTTTAAAAGGAAAAGAGGTGACTTTTCAGCAAAAGATAAATTTCCTTTTTGTAAAAGTGATGTCTATTTAGAGCAAAATATTTATAAATAGGAAGCAACGTCCATTTCAGGAAGAGAATTATGCTTAAAGAAATCTTTTTGTAGATTCATTATTTCCTACAATGGCAATGTTTGTGAACAACAACCTTCTTTCATTTGATAAGAAAATTTCAAAGTGTAGCAAAGTTAGTTATAATTACAATCAAATCTAGCATGCCAATGCTTCATTCGTCTTCGAGATCAATCAAAATAGGGGTAGTTCAAAAAGAGAATTTATGACGATTCAAAACAATATTGATGAATGATGATATATAACAAGATTTACATGAAAAAGCTCTTCAAATATCACAGTGTCAAGAGTTCACTAAAGTTTCAGAGGGTTTGCCAGACTTCATCAAAGTAGAGGATTAGCCATGAAAGCTTCATTGAAATCATCTAGAACTATATATTCAAAGAAGCCTATTTTTAACTCACGCTAAAAAAACCCTATGCTATTTTTAGCTGTCACAATTTTGAGGAGAAGAGCATATTCTAGGATTAGACATTTTTAGTCAAAGCCATGTTATTTTTAGCTTTTTGCTATTTTTAGCATTCTTTATTAAAAAAATTGGGGGATGAGGTGACAACAAGACAGAAAGACAAGGTTTCTGATGTAGGGGCATCGATCTAGTTTTCATGTTTTGGTTTTTGCTTCAGTTCTTGGTTTTTCTTAAAGTTATCAGTTATTGTTCTTTTTGGTTTTAGAGGTGACATCTAGCAGGCTCTAGGTGGTGGCAGTTACAAAACGTTGAGGAGAGGATGGTTCGACACATTTTGTGTGTTCACGCTGCCAGGGAAGTGATCAGTTCTTGTAAGAAAGGAGGCGGGCACCGGTTCATTAGAGGAGCCTCTACCTATAGAAAGAAAAACAATTTTTAGAAGGGAGGAAGTTGAGAGAAATTAGAGGAGGCATCAATTCAGTGAAAGAGGAGGCATCGATTCAACTGTGGAAAGCTTGCCAGAAGGAAACGGTTCTTGAAGAGGTTGAGATTTTATGTTTGAAGGAGGAAGCCAATCCTGAAGTTTGAAAGGAAGCGGACTGTTCTGGACAGCAAAGAAAAGGCATGATGGGGATAGAATAGGAAGGAGGTAAGGACACGGCAGTAGTACATTGGGAAAGTTGGGGTTTGCTGCCAGATAAGAGGAAAAAGAAACAAAAATAGAGATCGACAACTATGTAAAAAGAAAACTGATCTATGTGCATCCAAACGCAAGAAAATAAAACAAAGAAGGGAAAAATGGTATGTAAAGGGATATGATCAGGTTGGTCAAAGAGGAAGGCGCAGTCATAGTCAAGGAAAGAGCAAGAAAGGATAGTAGACGTGGAGGAAACTTGCCAGCTAGCAGGTTCAATGAGTAGAAAGAAAGGAGACAAAGCAATCACGTTGGGAAAAGAAAGAAGACTCGGCCTGTTTGTGGAAATTGGTTACACCAGATGAGCGCCCATGTCTTTATATGTTGTGCAGTTTTAAATCTTTGCTAATTTTTCTCTATGTATAGTTGCCTCTATTCTAGTCATGAAAATTGTGATTGCTAATTAGGCATCAAGAAGCCAATGTTCTTAATTTTCCTTACTGAACTAACTAGTTATTTCTTTGTTAATTATCTGTATGCTGCCAACCAAGCATAGCATTGAACTTGGTATAGTTGCTTGTTAAATATATACATTGTCAACAGCATTGGTTGTGTAAACGCCCTTATTGTTATATGAGACTGTTTTGGGTAGACTAAAATAAAGCATAGCAAGGGTAATTTTGGGGTCGTATTGATATCATTGTCATCAGTTTGGATCAGAGCCTAAAAGATCTGGGAGCGTCTAAGTGGGTTGACAGGATAATAAAAAAAACTTAGGTACCAAAAGACTAGGCAAGAGGAAAATGGGAGAAGCCTTAGGTGAGGTATCAAGAAGACAAGAAAATAAAAAGATGCAGAAGAAGACGCAAGATTCAGAATGGGACAGGGAAATGGCAGAGTTGAGAAGAGATTTGGAGAGATGTAAGTTATTGGTGAAGCAAAGGCTTGAGGAAAGAAGCCAAGAATGTGATTGGTGTTGGCCCATGACAAAGAAGTTGAAGTGGCCGGTAAAGTTGATTTTGAAGAAAAGAAGAGGACAAGGTGTGGTAACCTTGAAAAGAGAGGATAAAAGAAATTGGGACAGCGAGAAGTTGCTAAGTGAGCAATGTGCACCAAAAGAGGTGAAAGAAGTTTTCACTGTGGATAAGCTAATGACAAGAAATGGACAGCGAGAGTGGAAAGCAAGGTATGATGAAGCATTGAAGAATGAAGAGAAAAATGAAGAAGTTTATGTGGAAGGCAAAGAGATGAATGGTGAAGAAATTATTTTGAAGAAGGTGCAGCAAGTGCAAAAGATTTGTGGGCACGATTTTCAGCGATAGGACAAGAGTGGATGGAGAAGCTCGATAGTGAAGGTATGAAGACAAATGGGGCAGTGAAGGATACAAAAATGAAGTTGGAAGCTGATGATAAAGAGGATATTGTTGTGGAAAAGGAAAAGAAGATTGACCTACCTTTAGGAACAGTTTGGAAGAAGCTTGAGGAGCGCACATGCAAGTTAAACAGTAAGCAAGTTGTTTCTGATAATTTTAGGAATGATGCTTTTGAATCTTTGCATGAAATTATTGACGGGAAGAGTTTAAAGGAAGAAGATAAAAAGGATATATATGAACATGAGCTAGAGGTTTGGGGGCTTGTAGATGAAAAATACATACGAAGGAGAAGATACAAAAAGAAAAAGGAAAATAAACGAAAACAGCTTGAAAACATGGCAGTTGTTCTACAGCGATGTTGGAAGATGTGGAAGAAACAAACAGAGAAACAGTTTCTGGTTGATTCCCTCATGTGCGAAAGCACATGTTTTTTGCCCTAGGGAGCCTGATGCAGGGGCATCGATCTAGTTTTTTAAGTTATGGTTTTTGCTTCAGTTTTTGGTTTTTTTTAAAGTTATCGGTTATTGTTCTTTTTGGTTTTAGAGGTGACATCTGGCAGGCTCTAGGTGGTGACAGTTACAAAACGTTGAGGAGAGGATGGTTCAACACATTTTGTGTGTTCATGCTACCAGGGAAGAGATCAGTTCTTGTAAGAAAGGAGGGCACTGATTCATTGGAGGAGCCTCTACCTGTAGAAAGAAAAACGATTTTTAGAAGGGAGGAAGTTGAGATAAATTAGAGGAGGCATCGATTCAGTGAAAGAGGAGGCATCAATTCAACTATGGAAAGCATGCCAGAGGGAAACAGTTCTTGAAGAGGTCAAGGTTCTCTATTTGAAGGAGGAAGCCAATCCTGAAGTTTGAAAGGAAGCGGACTGTTCTGGAGAGCAAAGAAAAAGGCACGATGGGGGTAGAATGGGAAGGAGGTAAGGACACGACAAGAGTACATTGGTAAAGTTTGGGTTTGTTGTCAGATAAGAGGAAAAGAAAACAAAAAGAGAGATCGACAACTATGTAAAAATAAGACTGATCTATGTGCATCCAAACGCAAGAAAATAAAACAAAGGAGGGAAAAATGGTATGTAAAGGGATATTATCGGGTTGATCAAAGAGGAAAGCACAATCATAGTCAAGGAAGGAGCAGGAAAGGATAGGAGACATGGAGGAAACTTGCCAGCTAAAGGGGTCGATGAGTAGAAAGAAAGGAGACACAACAATCACATTGAGAAAAGAAAGAAGACTTGGCCTATATGTGGAAATTGGTTACACCAGATGAGCGCCCATGTCTTTATGTGTTGTGCAATTTTAAACCTCTGCTATTTTTTCTCTATGTATAGTTGCCTCTATTCTAGTCATGAAAATTGTGATTTTTGATTAGGCATCAAGAAGCCAATGTTCTTAATTTTCCTTACTGAATTGAATGGTTATTTCTTTGTTAATTATCTATATGCTGCCAGCCAAGCATAGCATTGAACCTACTATAGTTGCTTGTTAAATATATACATTGTCATCAACATTGGCTATGTAAACGCCCTTATTGTTACATGAGACTATTTTGGGTAGACTGAAATAAAGCATAGCAAGGGTAATTTTGGCGTTGCATTGATATCACTGTCATCAGTTTGGATCAAAGCGTAGGTATGTGATATATGTGTCATCAGTTTCAGGGAAGGAAAAAGAAAAAAATTGTATTTTGGGAACAACCAAGGGATGTGGGTGTGCACTATAATGTCCCCTTCTCAATAGCCACCCAAAGATTGTTTAGCCTTTATTTATTCCCGAAGGCTAAACAGGAGAACTAAGGGAATAAATATTAAATTAATTATTTTTAAAGTTATCTCAATAAATTAATATCTTAAGATAGCTTCATATTTAATTAATTTAACAAAGTGACTAAAATAAATATTTTATCATAAAGTCACTTGAGAAATAAATTAATATTATTTTCTAGAAGCTTCTTGGAGGTGATTGTGAATTCTTTATAAGGACCTCATTGCAAACCATTTTCATCATATCTTGAGTTATTCTATTTTCATGCCTGTATGGTTAGAGCTTGATTGCTTGCATTATCCGAGGGTTTGAAGACTCTAAGATACCAGGTTCGGTTGTGCAACATCAACCCTAGCTGGAGTTAAGTGGGAGATATTTCAGTCTTCCAAATTGTGTAAAATTTAATGGTCTATGACCAAATTTTGGAGAAGGAAGGAAAAATCGATTTGGAGAATATAATTGCAGATTTTGGTCCAGAGATAATTTTCAGTTTCAGGAAATCGATTTTTGCAACTTGGAGCAATTCAATTTTTGAAGAATATTATTGCAGAAATTTTGAGATTCATTGGCAGCCATTAGAGATCGATTTTGTGAAGCAATTAGAGACAGCATTTTCCAGTTCGTGCCAAGTCGATTTCATCATTGGCAAATCGATTTCATGGTGAAGAACGATTTCCTTGGGGCATCATAACGGCTGCTTCTTGAGGGCGATTTCTTGTTGGAGGAAGGACGGCTTCATTAGTAGATTGAAAGCATCATAGTGGGTCGAATATTGCTGGGACTCTTCACACAGCAAACAAGGAGTATAGGCGCTGCCTGGAGAAGACAATTTTGGAGAAATTTGATTCCCAGGTTCTTTACATATTGCATTTGCAGTCATATCATCTTTCTCATTGAGTCGCTGTTGTCTCAGCATTTTGTATTTACATTTCATTGTATCACAGTCATATACAGCAGTTGTCATAGTTGCAGTTTGGTCTTTTGATGTATCACTGTCATTGTATAAGCATTAGATAGTTGTCATAGATTGAATTGGAATCACTCCTTTACAAGGGCAATTTGCTGTAGAGAAGTTTGGCAAAGAACTGTAAACAGTTTGGTGTTATTGCATTTGATATTGAAATACATTTACAGGTTGCACATAAAGTGTTTGTCATAATGTCATCTTGCTGTAACAGAATATTTGCATGAATTTCAGTCATTTATTTGCATTGGAAAATCTTAAAAATACTTGCATTGCATCCCTATTGCATTTGAAGTCATTTAGCATTGGTAGTTAAGTCTTTTATGCATCATACCATCTTTCAAAATCAAGAAAAACAAAACAGAAAATCATCTACCAGCAGAAAACAGTTTGCAAGACAACTGTTTGTCAAAATTCCCAAAGCATCAAAACAGAAAATTCAGGTCAGATTTGGCAAGGCACTTTACATGCACAGCTATTAAATAATATTTAAAAAACATATATTTAAATTTTACAAGAAAATAAGTAAATAAATTTAAAATAACTTCCTTGAATGGGGATACTGATGGTCAAATTGGTCATGATACAAGTGCACAGTTGCAAGCTGTTATAACTTATAAATACTATCATAAACAAATAAAAACAGAAAAAGAAAAAAGCTTTTTCCCCATTTTTACTGCCTTAGAAGAGAATAGCTTCCCCATTTTTACTGCCTTGTCCAATAAAGAAAAATAGTTATGTTTGTCAACCTATTAACTGACATATGCAAATTTTTAAATAAAAAAATTGTCTCACTTGGTGGTGGTGTATAAAAATTAACTTTGCTTTTACAATTTTTACCTTACCAATTTAAAATTTTAATTATTTATCAATTCATCCATGTTCTAAATATTACTCAGATCTACTAAATATAGTCTAGTATGCCTGTGATATCCACTATTATGTTCATTGTTGAGTCAACTTCCCCAACTGAACAGAAAACATGAGAGGAACAACGAAGATGAGGAAAGGATATACATAAACATAACTGATAAATTTAGAATATTTATGTGTTCTCTTTTTCTATTTCTCACTGAATCAATCTAAATTCGTTGTTTTCCTGATCCTAGCATTTTCACTTTTACCCAAATATGGTTATTATCTTATTAATTATATTCCATTTACTATATTTATCACTGAGTTTGATGCATAAAGATGGAACCTATAACCAGAGACAGATCCTCCTTATTAAGACCAAGTTAAAGGCTAGGAATAAGTAGAAAGGCAAAACAAGCACACACCTCTAAAATTTTGAGCTTCATATGGAGTAGCATACTTCCAAGTTTGCTCTAGAGCCCTTCGCGTTTTCAGATTGGACTCGCCATCAAGATTCGATGTCTGTGATTAAAATTTATGCCATTATATATTTTCCCTTTTCCTTTCTAGCAGACAACATCCAATGAGCATTGGACATTGCCACGCCTGGTAATTTGCAGTAAAAAATACCTCTATGTAGCAGAGTCCCTCATCATTGGAGCTTGACAAAAGCAACATATCTGCCGGAAAATACTCTTTGGACTTAATCTGCAAGTCAAACACAATGTCACAAAGTGATAGTTATAATACCTAATTTAGGTTTTACACAGCATTCTTTACCATTATATAGAATTTGTGATTGTGTTCCCTGTTGGTAAACATCTTCATTTCACATAGACTTTGATACAATGGCAAGTGCAGATAAGTTTGGAAATGTATATTTTATTCATTTACCACAAGAAGAGAACGAAAGTTTGCTTTTCCTTACATACCCATAAACAATATATTCATTTTATTTTCTTTTGTGTGCTGGAAACCTTAACCATAACACATTTTCGACAAAGGAATGATATTTGATAGAAATGCCAAGAGGACCGTGCTACATTTTAGCAAAGTTTTGTTTTTAAATTTTGTTGTATATCAAGGAGGGGGGTTCATAAACAACCGATATTGAGTATTAAGGTGGCATTGAAGGGAGTTGAACACGTGCAAGATAAGTACAAAATAACTTATTTTATTATGAAAGAGAAATATTTTGAAAAGAGGTTGCATGTAAGGGAAAATCTATAGAGGAAGTGAACATTTGTATGTGATTATGAATGAGATTTGTTAGAAAGGTTGATAAAAATGTGGTAATATGATTTTTGCTTTGTAATAGGATATAAGGTTTATATTGTAAAGATTGAAAAAATTAAAAGAGTTAAAGGAAGAGGCTAATAAATAAGTGTTTTGAATAATTTATTAATGATAATTGATATCAGATTTATGCTGCAGAAATTGTCATTCAAGCAGTGAAGTCAAGTTATTATGCTTTTGTGTAAGAATTTGATAAGCGAGTTATAGTTAAGATTAGTGTTGAACTTTGCATTAACACTTGTCTTTCTTCTTGGAAATAACTATGCATGCTTCCAAGTGGTTTACTTTTTCTCAATCTTGCACTATGTTTCCCGATGGTAGTAGAATAGTCTCTTTGTTCAATTATCTCCTATTGTGAATAGAATAGTCTCTTTGTTTAATCATCTCATATTGATGTAACTCCAATTTAACTAGTGGTCAGCATTCATTTGTGTTATTCCATCAAATATTCATTTACAACTAAATATTGATCTTTGCTTTAACCAATAGCTTGAATTTGATTATCTTACTTAAATCTGAAAATCTCAATGCAAGTCTTGACTATTGCTAGTTTGGCACTTGCATCCAAAGAAAAAACATAATCAACTAGATATTTACATTTAATGTAAACCCCATTGAAATCCTATACGGTCTGCATACTTGTAAATTTCATTTATAACTTTATGTTTTAGGTTTAGTTAGGTCTCATGGAGTTTTCCCTTATAATTTGGAAAACAGTTCTACAATATGTGATGTTTCATTTTGTGTTGTTTGGCAACAAACAAATTAAAAAACTAGCAGGCACGTACAAAGGAAATCAAAAGTGCAAAATCCAATTAGGAGGTGTGCATGTAAGGCAGAAGTGTGCGCTTGGATAAGGGTTATGTAAAGTGGAAATATGAAATTCACAAACCCCATATAGAGGTGAACAAGGTAGATGTGTGCACCTATCAAAAGGATTCAAACTCAAGTTTCAAAGTGTTGTTACACATTGATAGAGGCACATCAACGAATGAAAAGAAGCTGACCATAATTAAATGTAATGAAAAGCTATTTGTTAGAATATTGTCATTTATGTCAAAGCAAATAAACGAAGTAATTGTTATTGATGTCAAAGCAAATAAATGAAGTAAATGTCGTTGATGTCAAAGCAAATGAATGAGATTATTGTCATTGATGTCAAAGGTGAGAAGAGAACTTCGTCAATAGAAGAAATCGTATAATGGACAAAGGCCAAAGGCCACTAATCAATGTTCAAAGACCAAGCAAAATCAGATTACAATGAAAGTTAAATTAAATTTAAATTAATATTTAAACATGGGCTGACCCATGTTGAAGCCCAAGTTAATGTGAAAGCATAGATTAAATAGCCCAAGAAATATACTAACAAAAAAGAGGGTGAAGCGCTTAATAATAAAATGCAGCAATCCTTAAATGTGTTTAAGGCAGCGAACTTTATTTAACAAGATATATTTAAAAAGGCAGCAATCCTTAGTTAAATGCAGTGATCATTATTAACAAAGGAGAGTTAATGAGTAAATAGGCAGCACTCAGTTTTATTAATGAAAAGGCAGCGATTAAGCTTATGAAGATTAAAGTAAACAAAGGGAATGATAAAGATATAATAGGCAGTGATTGATATTTGCGGATGATAAAATAAGTTTAGAGGGCAGCGATTAGTATGAGAGATAATTAATAAAAGCAGTGTCTCTTCTAAGGGTTATCTCTTTTAAAAGAGATACATCTCTTCATGTAGAAGTATAATGATATAAAAAGGCATAAGGGATGTGAAGTGTAAAAATAGTAATTAATAAGAAATAAGTGAATAAGAGCAGACTCACAGCAGTCCTAATAGAAGAAAATATGAAGTGTAATTCAAGTCTATATAAGAATATATAAAAAGAGTAATAATGTTATGAAGAGAAGAACATATGATGCATAATTTGAGAGCTGATTTGTAAGGGAAATTAGAGCAAACCTTAAGGCAGAAATAAGTTTGTGGAAGCATTGCATTATTGTGGTCAGATTTGTTGAGTGAATACATTGCAATATTTAAATCAGATTTGTGAAAGAAATATACACATCACTTGAATCAGATTTGTGAAAGGAGAACTCAGATTTGTGAAGGAGGGAAATTGTATGATTTGTGATCAGACTTGTGAAGGAAAGACTTACATCATTCAAAGCCAGTTTTCTAATCAAATTTGTGTGGAGAAGTAAACTATATCATTCATTGAAGAATTTGAAGGTTGGTGCCTATCAAAGAAGAGATTGATGTCTCTTATTGAGTTGGTGCTCAATTATGGGGATTGGAGTCTCTAGTGGGTCAGTGCCTGCAAATTCAGTAAGTGGGGATTGGTGTCTCCAATGGGTTGGTGCCTATAAAAGAAGACTTGTAAGAGAAGTAGGTTGGTGCCTACAAAGAAGATAAATCTATATATATAAGCAATATTTTGTCGTGGTTTTCTCTCACAAGGGTTTCCATGTAAATTGTGTGTTCTTCCTATGTTCTTGATTGCTAGAGCTTGCATGTGTGTTATTGTTGTGGTTGATTAAGTTTCGAAAAGTAAAAGATTGTTGTGGTTGATTAAGTTTCGAAAAGTAAAAGATTGTTGTTATACAAATTCACCAACCCACCCCTCCCCCACCTTTCCCTCACCCCTCTCCCGCCCCTTCTCCCACTCTCAATATAAATGCGTGCTCATCACTATTAATACCAAAGGGGTGCACCTATGAAAGCTATTGATTGGTTTTAATAAATGGCAAATCCTCCATAAATAAGAAGGGTGCATCTATGAAAATCAATCTTTGTGATCAGCCACATGAAGATATTTTCAACACAATAGTAAATTAAACAACACTTCTAAAATAAAAACAAACATAACAAAAGTGGGCTTTCTTCAAAAACTCTTCCCTTTTTCTATCAATCAGCAGCAATACTCAATCATATGGGTTAGAAGCAAGGAGATTAAAAAAGGGAAGAGTTTTCAAATTTGCAATATCTTCCAAGGGTTTGTTGAAGAAACATTAGAGGAGAGATTTTTAAAATTCAAGTATCAAATGGAATTGTGAAGATAGAAGAGCTTTTAGAATTTCATCAAAGGATCCACAAGTAAAGCTTCATCAAATCATCTAGAGCCGCCTATCCAAAAGCCTATTTTTAGACCATGCATTTTAGCCATCACCATTTTCAAAGAGAAGAGCATATTCCAAAAAATCTACTTTTAGTTGGTGCCAATTATAGCTTGTGCTATTTTTAGCGATCTTTAATTTTAGGCTAATGTGCTATTTTTAGATCATCTATTTTTAGGAGTCTATTTTAAAATCTCTTATCATCAAAGAGATGAGACTTCTAAGTGTTAGTTTGCAGTAATTTCTATCAGCAATTCAACTGGAGATTATTAAGTAATGTTTTATATTGTAATGGTCAATTAGCTTTTGGGATAGACTTTAGGAATCTTCTTCAATAAAGTCATGTTGACTTTAGGATTTACCTTTTGCTTTATGAGTTGTCTATCTTTTCCTCTGAGGTGTTAGTCTTATCCTCTGTGGATAAGATATTTGTAATCCTATATAAGGAAGCTTTTGCTCCTTATTTCTAAATAGATTTTTATGCAATCTTGTTTAACTTTTAGTGTGTTATTTTTGTAATATGGTATCAAAGCTTGAGGTTTGTAAATTCTCAGGATCAATGAGCGTGTGAATTCTACGGACTATGGTAGTGACGAATTGCACACAAGAGACATAGAAGAACGTGCCAAAAGAAGTTGTATGGATTCATTCAATCTAAACATGCCAAGAGTTTGCTAGACAAGTTCAAAATGATAGATTGCAAAATCTCATCTACACCTATGGAGAAAAAGGTTGAAACTTTCAGCCAAAACAGACTCAAAAAAATTCAATGAGTCAACTTTTAGGCAACTAGTGGGCAGCCTTATCTATCTTACAGCCACTAGACCTGATTTGAGTTATGGTGTGAGTTACATCTCCCGATAGCCCCAAAGGTAGAACATTGGGTTGTAGCGAAGTGGGTACTAAGATATGTGAAAGGACACTTGACTTTGTAATTTTGTATAGAAGAAGAAAAGATCCTAGGCTAGTTGGGTTCACAGATTCAAATTGAGCAAGTTTTGTTGATGGCAGGAAGTCCACTTTTGGATATGTTTTTAGTCTTGGTACGGGTGCAGCAACATGGACCACTAAGAAGCAACAAGCAGTAGCTCTTCCCTTGACAAAAGTAGAGTATCTGGGAACCGTCAAAGTAGCATGTGAAGAAGTATGGCTTTGGAGAATGCTTTCAGACATGCAAATGTCTCAAGCAAGGCCTTCATCCTTGTTTTGTGACAATCAAGAGGTGTTAAAGCTTGCCAAGAACCCAATCTTCCACAAGCGTGCAATGTCCCTTTTGGGCGAGCAAGAGAAAATAAGAGGGAAAAATAATATTTTATCATTTTGATTTTTAGCACCCTAGGGAAGGAGGTTAAATAAGATTTAAATTTGAATTTTTGCACCTAAGTTATTTTAATATTTTATTTGGGGTTGGGAGACCCCTTCGGGAGTTATAAGGAGGGCAAAATATAATTAAAAATAAAAAATGAAAAAAATAATATAAAATTGAATTGGGGTTTGGTGCCCAATTTAGGGGATAAAAATTTAAATAGAAAGCAAAATTAAAAGGGGAAAAGTGGCGCCCAAATTGGGCCAACCCATTTGGAGAAATAAGGAGTGATTGCGATATAAACTAAGTCATTTGGAGGTTTTCATATCATGGGAATTATTCTGCTTTTTCAGATCAACAATTATTGTAGCTATTCCAAGGACAAAATCCCTTGTGAATAATAGAGGAGTTGGATGAAAACCTAACTCTTCAGAGGAGGACTTCATGACAGAGGTTCACTTGTGCTTCAATGGAGCTTTATGCTAGATGTTCATGCTAAAATTTTCATAGCAGCCTAGGCGACTTGAGGAGGGCAGATTTGGTGTTGTATTGACCAAGGGTTTCACCCTAGAGAGGAGCGCCCAAGTTGCAAGAGGAGCACTTTGTTTGGGAAGAGTGAAATTGGAAAGTTTGGAGGTTGTTGACAAGTTTTCAATGGTTGCAAACCCTACATTCAGACCAGCCGGCCAGTGCACCCTTGTGGTAGGGTTTTGAAGACATTTCAATCATATATTTGCATTCATCATTGCATTTTTGTGAGCTGGAGCAAGTCCGCCCAGCCAGGGTTAGTTTAGGTCATCATTCATTTCATGTTTTGGCTTGTAAGTGGGGTTTCTTCATATCAGCAAACTATTGAACATTGCTGGGCATGTTTGGAGCCCGTTTTTGTGGTGAACTTGCATAAGTAATAGGTCTGATTTTGCAGCAGCAGCACTGAATAAACTTGTAACTAGAATTTGCATGTTTTGGGTGGACAAATTGGTGCTATATATTGTTGGTTACATTCATACTTAATGTTAGATGTGTTCATCATATTCTTTGAAGCAAATGGATGATTTTATGTTGCTTTTCATGCTTGTTTCATCTCAGAAATTTTATATCAACAACTAGGGTTTTTAGCAAAAAATTTTAAGTGCAGAAATTAGGGCAGAAATTTGTGTTTCAAAAATCAGAAAATTCATCAATATCCTAATTGGGGTATTTCAGAGTGTACCAAACATGTGGAGCTTCATTGTCATTTCATCAAGCAACTTGTAGAAGATGGATCATTGGTGTTGCAGTATTGTCCAATTGATGACCAAACTGCAAACATTCTTACCAAGTCCTAAAATTTCAGGATATACTTGGTGTAGTTGATAGATTGACCATTAAGGGAGAGTATTAAAGTAATGTTTTATATTGTAATGGTCAATTACCTTTTAGGATAGACTTTAGGAATCTTCTTCAATAAAGTCATGTTGACTTTAGGATTTACCTTTTTGCCTTATGAGTTGTCTATATTA